>JAAEAF010014440.1:0-66834 GCA_011037195.1 Triatoma infestans | reverse complement strand
GCAATCTGGTATTAAACTCTTTGTAGCATGCATATATATATATATATATATATATATATTGTTTCGGATTTTCATCCATCGTCAGAGCAAATTCACCAAGTTCGTGTAGAGAGTTAAAAGTGAAAATCAACAAATGTGAGTGTAACAGAAACATTACGTTGAAGTGAACTTTTTACACAAACTTGGTGAATTTGCTCTGACGATGGATGAAAATCCAAAACCGGTCAGAAGATAAAATACGAGGGTACGACGGATAAAATACCAGGTATTATGCAGCATTACCGACCCATCCACATATTCAACAAATTTGAGCTCCTTTGACAATCTGATATCCTAATACAAATACTGATATTTTTTTCTCAATGTTTGAAAATTTAAAAAAGCCATTTTTTTTTCTTGGTATTTTTAGTATATATTATATTTTGAGATTTCAGTATATTTTATTACTATATTTTTACTATTATAATTTATTATAATTAAACACACACACATAGTAACATAACCTTATAACCTCCCGCACATATATACAACCAACAAACCAACAAGTGTGAGTGTAACAGAAACATTACGTTCAAGTGAACACTCTCTATATGAACTTGGTGAATTTACTCTGACCATAGATGAAAATCTGAAACCGGTCAGGAACAAAAGGAATATGCATGCTACAACGGATAAAATACCAGATGTTATCTAGTAATGTGGACGCATCCACATATTCAACAATTTTGAGCTCCTATGAATACAATGTTTACTTTCTCTTACGGCTTAAGAATAGGTTTTGCGATGATAGCCAAATTTTCGAAATTGAGTTTTCAGTATGGAAAGTGGAATTTGGAAATTAATTTGAAAAAATGTAAATATGTGCCAATATCGGATGATCTCATAAAAGATTTGGACTTGGAAGATCGAAAAGATAAAAGTGACCACTGATTTACAAATACTTGAATTGGATATAAACAGTGGAAGAGACTCCGGCAACATTCTGAAGATAGCTAAGGGAAAGAGTATGATAGGCGCATTTTATGGACAATGGATGTCAGGCTGTCTGCAAATAAGAAAAATGTACCACACCTTGGTGAAAAATGTGGCACTTTACGGTAGTGGCAATGGGATTTCATCCAGAGGAACAAAAACCACTTGCTTGGTCTAGAAAAAAACTTCTAGCGGAGAGTTGTTTTGTAGTGTCCCGACTCCAAGGAGTCCTAATTAATGAAACTGGGTGAAGAGCTAAGCTAACGCTATACTAAATATCCTGCATTGGCATGGTTTGGCCATGTTAAAACGATGGATGATGGAGATATGCCCACAAATTTTGTTGGATTATGCACGAGTTGGAACAAAGGAAAAGCGGCCGCGCAAAAAGAACATGGATGAAGGATGTGGATGAGGAGATGCTAAGAAGAGAATTTCTTGAGGATGATTGGATGGATCGGAAAATAGGGCTAATGGGAATATAGGTCACAGCTTAATTTAAAAAAGTTCGTGTGGTGTGTGTGTGTGAATCGCTGTGGAATTATCGCAAATACGAAAAATACCTCAGAAATCTCAAATTTGGTTGATGATCTGACGGTTTCCGTCTAAATCCAGACTGACCAAAAATGACAGTTTGATTGGCCATTTTTTAGGTATTAGCAATTTTTTTGGAAAATGATATCAATGATTATCTTGAAACTTCAAACCTATTTGTTTTTTTCTCCACGCAGGAGTCACTTAAAATCAGTTTCATGATAAAATGCTTTAATTAAAAGTAATAGACCCACCTGTTGGTGCATGTGTACAGATTAAAGACCTTCGGGTTGAGATCGCGTCAGTGTTTTGTTGTAAACCAATGCTTCGCTCATATTGCAATAGGCTTCTTTACAGTAGTGTCACCACTTAAGGCGACTATTGTAAGCCTACTGAATATGAGCGAAACGTCGGTTTACAATAAATCACAGTAAATATAATATATGTACAGGGTGTTTCAGGGTTAAGTAGCCAAACTGAAAATTTGAACTAAGGACCTCAAAACAAGAAAAAAATTTCCTATGGTGCTATGTCCGCAAACGCTTTGTTTAGGAGATATTCACACCTAAAGATTTTCATTGTTACAAATTATTTAGGCATAGTAAATAAATAAAACTTATTTTATTTGTTCCAACTACTTTATTTATTAAATGTAAACATTAACATTCATATTAAATGTTGTTCAAAGTGATTTCCTTGAGCATTAAGACAGGCTCGGCATCTTTCTTCAACAGCAGCAGTGGCAGAACGGCTTTCTTCGTAAAGAATTAAGGTCATTGACCGGCCTTGCATAGACTTTTTGTTTAATGTCACCCCAAACAAAAAAATCCAGTGGTGTCAGATCTGGAGTGCGAGCAGGCCAAGCCACTGGTCCTGCACGGCCAATCCATTGATTGGGATAATTAACATTTAGCCATTGCCGTGGACCTCTTCCGTAATGGGCAGGACAACCATATAATTGAAACCACATGTTCCTCTCAGTGTAGTGGAATATCTTCAACTAAATCATAGTAATCATTATTAAGAAATTCCAAAAATGTGTCCGCATTGAGTCGAGGTGGTAAGAAATGCGGACCTATTAAAATACTGTCTATTATCCCCAACCACACATTACACTGAAACTCGTGCTGAAAATGATGCTGACGAATTGCATGGGGATTTTCATGCAACCAGAGATGATTATTTTTCTGATTGAAGATACCTCTTCTTGTGAAGGTAGCTTCATCTGTCCAGAAAATTTCTCCTGAAAAGTGTGGATTGTGATCAGCTTGATTTAAATACCAATCTGAAAAATTTCTTCTTTGCCGTAAATCTTGCGGTAATAAATTTTGTACCTGTTGATAATGATATGGGTGACGTCCATCTGCAATGAGAGTTCTCCATACTGTAGTTGGTGTAACATTTAATTATGCTCCAGCTCTTCGTACACTGGCAGATGGACTATCATCAAAATATTGTAATATGGTCGCACTTCTTTCTTCATTTCGTAAAGGGGCATATTAGAGACAGGTCATATTAGTATTCTATCTAAATCCATCTCCTAAACAAAGCGTTTGCAGACATACCTTCATAGGAAATATTTGTTTCTTGTTTTGAGGTCCTTAGTTCATATTTTCAGTTTGGTCACTGCTGCTGTTGAAGAAAGATGCCGAGCCTGTCTTAATGCTCAAGGAAATCACTTTGAACAACATTTAATATGAATGTTAATGTTTACATTTAATAAATAAAGTAGTTGGAACAAATAAAATAAGTTTTATTTATTTACTATGCCTAAATAATTCACAACAATGAAAATCTTTAGGTGTGAATATCTCCTAAACAAAGCGTTTGCGGACATAGCACCATAGGAAATTTTTTTCTTGTTTTGAGGTCCTTAGTTCAAATTTTCAGTTTGGCTACTTAACCCTGAAACACCCGTATACTAAAAATTTCTTTTTTTAAATTTTCAAACTGAGAAAAATATCAGCATTTGTATTAGGATATGAGACTGTTAAAGGAGCTCAGATTTGTTGAATATGTGAATGGGTCTGCAATGCTGCATAAAATCTGGTATTATATCCGTCGTACCATGCATTTTCTGACCGGTTTTGGATTTTCATCCATCGACAGAGCAAATTCACCAAGTTTGTGTAGAGAATTCACTTCGACGTAATGTTTCTGTCACGCTCACACTTGTTGGTTAGAATTTAAAGTAGTTTTAGAGAAAAATGGCGATTCCAACAGGATTCACTGGTGATTCCTAAATGGTCTGAAAATCCTATAATCGTTAACTACAAAAATATTAAACGCGCAGTCGCAATATTTCCACTTACGTCTTGAAGGGAAAGTAAACCAATCAATTAATGCAGCCTCTTCTTACTATATCTTCAAATTACAAAAATTCATAGAAAAGATTTGACCTAATGATAAAAAGTGAAACTTGTAAATAGTAATATTATGAAACGGTTATGCATACACGCGCTCGTTTAGTTTATAAAAAAATATTATTATCATTATTATTATTTTTATTATTATAATATGTGTAAACGACCTTAAATATTCAGTTAAGTTTTTATTTATATTATTTTAAAACTGTTTGTTGGTCAGCATTCGAAGTCGTCCAGAAGCATGGACTCCTGCTTTAAAGGAAAGCTATACGCTCCTATCCCCCCCCCAATCACCAAAAAATCCATTTTTCCGGGAAATCCATGTTCCAAATAATATGATTGGTATTATGCATTATGTAGATAGTATACGAAGTTTAAAGAAAATTGGAGCTGTTCGTCAAAAAATGAAAAAAAATCATTCTGTAAAGTCAGCATTTCCAGTTGATGAATTTTGCCCTGAACCTTCGTGTCAGATGCGTTGTGTGTAAGTAATTAAACGGAAATTAAGTTTAAGCTTTCTCCGATATTTCTTTTTGAATTAATTTGGTCAAATACAAACACACAAATATACAAAATATTCGCTAAAAACCTTTTTTACTTTCTCTTACTCCTAGTAGGAGGAGGAAGTTTTGTAATCGTGCCAAAATTTTCGATATCGAGTTTTCACCGGAAATATTCGTGTTGAGGTCCCCTTGGTTTAAAATGTGGTTTTTAGCAAATGTTCTGTGCGTGTATGTATGTATGTATGTATGTGAACAGCATAGCTCAAAAACGAAAAATCGTAGAAAGTTGAAACATGATATTCCGTTTAGGTATCACCATGAGATCTGTCAGTACGTTATCTATCAAAATTCCTCAACCGGAAGTACCACTTCACTAGTTTTTTTTTTTTTTTACTTTTTTGCATTTTTCTCAAAAATGGTTCCGACGATTTTCTTTAAACTTGATATATCAACTATACATACAAAGATCTACAACTTTTATTTAAAACATTTCTCTGGGAAAATTCATTTAAGGGCACTTTTGGGGGAAGCGGTGGGGTTAGGTTTTTCCTCTAAAGTGCTATATCATTTTACTCTACAATTCTGTCATCTAAATAATATTAATTTCTAAAATAAATGAAATTCCGAGTTTGGGAAAAAAAATCGGATGACCGGAAGTGCGCTTTTACTGAACTTTTTTTTTTTCAGTTTTCTACAAAGTTATATAAAATTTGTCAATTACAAATTTTGAAAAAACTGGAATTAGAGAAAGTTGTGTAAGTGTTTCACATCAATTTAGTTTTTACTTTCTCTTAGTCCTAGTAACAGTGTCAAATTGCCAGAGCATTGTAATCGTGTCAAATTTTCAATATCGAGTTTTCACCGGAAATATCCGTTTTGAGGACCCCTGAGTCCAAAAAAGTGGTTTTTAGCAAATGGTCTGTATGTGAACAGCAAGCTCAAAAACGAAAAACCGTAGAAAGTGAAAACTTGATATTACGGTTAGTTATCACCATGGGATCTGACGGTGCGTTATCTGTGTCAAAATTCCTCAACCGGAAGTACCACTTTACTAGTTGTTTTTTTTACTTTTTTGCGATTTTCTCAAAAATGGCTCCGACGATTTTCTTTAAACTTGGTATATCAACTACACATACAAAGAGCCACAACTTTTATTTGAAACATTTCTCCGGAAAAATTCATTTAAGGGCACTTCTGGGGAAGAGGTGGGGTTAGGTATTTATCTTAACTGCTATTTCAGTTTATTAGACATTTCTGTCATCTAAATAATATTAAGTAAAATTAAATATGTTGTAGAAATTACGAGTTTGAAAAAAATCGGAAAAGTAATTGGACAAACCGGAAGTGTATTTGTTTTAACACTTTACTAAATGAGATTTTCACTTGTTCGCAATTTTCTCAAAAATGGTGCCGTTGATTTTCTTGAAACTTCATGTATAAATTAAACATGCAGAGATCTACATCTTTTATTTAAAAATATTTCTCTGGGAATTTTCATTTAAGGATACTTTTAGGGGAAAGGTGGGGTTACAGCTTCCTCTAAAGTGGTATCAAATTCATTATATAATTCTATTATCCAAATAGAATTAATTAGAAATAAATAGATGGCCAAAATTCCAAGTTTTAAGAAAATTAGTAAACCGGAAGTGCGCATTTACTTAAAAGTTTGGTCAGCTTTCGACGAATTTCATTATATTTGGTACATATAAACTATATCATTTGTCAATTATAATTTTGAGAACAGGAGTAAGAGAAAGTTGTGTGAGTGTTTCACACTAGATTTTTTTTTTTTTTCTTACTGTAGAGCCGTGGTCCCCAACCATATGCCCGCGGGCGCCATGGTGCCCGACCGCTGTTTTGTATGTGCTACCATGAAATAAAAACAAAAGAAAAGCAAAATATTTGAAATTTAAGCGAAAATTTATATTAAAAATAAATTAAATTGATAGATTTTTGAAATTTTAAGATTCAAAAACCAAAAATTTTCATTTATAATTTTATTCAAACTGTAAACTGCAAATTGCCTTACAGTTAGGTTATTTATAGTTACAGTTAGGTCCTGACTAACATAGTGTTTTGTAACTCCCTAGCTTTCTGTTGTTCGTTATTGATACATTTTATTAAATAAATTTTTAATCCTAAAATGAGTGGGCCAAGTAAAAGATCTCGATCGCATAATTTCAATATACAGATTGGGAAGAATCCTATTGTTTCGTAAATATTAAAGATAAATGTGTTTGTCTATTGTGGGTAGTACAGTTGCAGTTGCAAAAAAATATAACGTTAAACGCTAGTTCATTTCTAACCATAGCACTTTTGATACTAATTATCCAGTTAAATCTCAAATTAGAAGGAAAAAAAATAATAGATCTAAAACTAAATTTATTTATTTATGTGGATACATATTTATGCGGATCATTGTTTTCAACCATGAACATAATAAAATCAAAATACAGATCTCGAATTACCGACGAGCATCTTGATGACTGTCTGCGGACAGGAATATCAGCCTACAACCCTGACTATGAGGCATTGGCCTGATTGTGATGGTCAGTGGCAAAGGTCACATTAACTTTTAATAAAACTTATTTGGTATTGTATTTTTAGTTTGTCATACATATTATAAGTAAATGTTAAATTAAATATATTGTTTTGTACATTATTTGTGTTATTAATTTGAAAGTAACTATAAATTTAGCTTTAAAAAATGAATGGTGCCCGTTACATCATCGGCAATTTGGAATATGCTCTTCGGTACTAAAAGGTTGGGGACCACTGCTGTAGAGGCTTCAAAATATGTATTTCAAAATGCAATTTTGAAAATTTAGAACGGTCGTAATATACTTCTTGAAGAAAGTGAAAATAAATTCTGATTGGATGAGACTTATTCCTGAATCTTTTTCATCAAGACACATATAATATATTATGAAGTGAACGAAATAATAGTTTTCAATGAATCAGAAATGAATAATAAAACAGACTGACGTATTAAAAAAAAAAAAAAAAGAAGCCTGTTTACAATAATTAATAATAATAATAATAATAATAATAAAAACTAGAGCAATTGAAAGAGATATAAAAACATAATAGAGCAACTTTGTTAACAAGATTATAAAAAAGTGGTAACTAAAACTTAAGTAATTGTTTATTAAAATGAAGTCGAGAGTTTCTAAAAAAAATTTTTTGTTATTTTATTTTTTATTTTTTTATTTATTTAATATCGCGGTCAAACAGTAAAGTTATAAAAGAAAGTAGGTCTGAACTTTGTTTAATCCTGAATTACTTGTTGTGTCTAGGTTTTTTTTATGTTTTATTTTTTTTCTTATTAACCATCTTCCCCCAGTTAAATCGGAAACTTTCTGTTTGCCGGTATTTTATTTATCGACTTCAAACGAAAATATAACATACCAGAGTTGATCAAGTTTATTATGTTGTAGTATCATCACGTATCTAAAAAAAAATCTGGTATGAAACACTCACACGAATTTCCTCTCACTACAATTAATACAGATTAAAAAACACTGACAGATTTTCCTTAAATCTACACAATGTAGATAATAGTTGAAGTAATTACACGGAGTCCAGAACAGCAGCCATATTGGCTTCATATATAATCCCTACATCAGCTTCACACAAGTTACAGACCTACCCACTTACAAATTATAGAACCAAGTGGAAAATTGAAATTCTACTTCTTTCCTGGCACGGTAGCCCTTGTAGGGCCTTGACCTCCTTTACAATTTCCTGCCATTCGGATCTATCCTGGGCACTCCTTCTCCATCTCCTCACTCCTAAAGACAGTAAATCATCTTCCACATCCTCCATCCATCTTATTCTCGGTCTTCCACTCTTTCTCGCTCCTCCAGGATGCCCATCGTAGAGTCTCTTCACAATGCAGGCACTAGCCATCCATTCCAAGTGACCCAACCACTTCAGGCGTCCTTCTTTTATTGTACCTACCAAATCTTGGTCTTTATACAGCTCTTCAGCTCTTGGTTGGTCCTAATTCTCCACCTGACACCTTCCCTTATAGGTCCGAAAATTCTCCTCAGTATCTTTCTCTTCCGTATACTGAGGGTATTTTCATCAGCCTTTGGCAGAGTCCACGATACACTCCCGTACGTGACAATTGACCTTAATACGACCTTATATATAACGGCCTTCCCTTTTATTGACAGTGCTTTATAGCGTAAGACTTTCTGTAGAGCCCAGAAGCATCTATTTCCACTAGTAATACGAGCTTTTATTTCTTCAGATACTTCCTTTTTGTTAGTAATAAATTAAAATTAACCTCACAAAAATGCCAACATGCCACATTTTACTCTCCAGCGGAGCTTCTGTCCTCATATCTTTTTCAATAACAATCCTCTTCCTTTCACAGAGACCTGGGTGCGCTACCTTGGGCTCTTCATAGATAAACGACTCACTTGGAACCCACACACAACACTTATATATATTACGGTTCTTCAAAATCTATCCTAGTATCTTCAAAAACCCTTCCCGATCAGTTTGGTTTAAGGCAAATGCAGTCCACTATACAACAAGTTCATCGCGTTGTAGGCGCTTGAGAAGAAACAGAACTGGCCAGGTACAGGAGCCTTCCTTGATGTCTCTCAGGTTTTCGACAGGGTGTGGCACCCTGGACTGCTGTGGAAACTCCCATACCCTACCGTATCCCTATTTCCTTATTCTTAAATCATAACTGAGTGACTGGTTTTGCCAAGTCTCTCAGGGTTCTTCCTTTTCTCCCTATTTCCTTGTGAAAGCTGGAGTACCGCAAGGTACTATTCTAGGCCCAATTCTATACGCAATATACACTACTGACCTTCCCCTACATCCTACTACAGTAACATCAACCTTCGCTGATGATACTGTCATTCTTTCCTCCCATACCAAACCTACTATTGCCTTCAGTCACCTTCAAGATCATCTTTCCTTAATAGAAGAATGGTGCAAGAAATGAAAGATAAAAGTTAATGAAAGAAATGTATTGCCTCCACGTTTACACTTCGTCACTCCCTCTGTCCTGGTGTTAAATTAAATAACACCTTCTTATACTGCTGATAGAGTACGCTGTCTTGGTTATATATGGACAAAAGACTAACCCCATACCAGACTGAAAGGAGGAAACCATAGACGATTTCTTATCCTTTCAAGACTCTTAGACAAACGATATAAACTTACTTTAAAAAAATAAGCTTACACTGTACAAAACTTTACTACGACCAATATGGACTTACGGACTAGAGGTATGGGGCTCCATTAAGCATTCCAATGTTTACCGTATCCAATCCTTACAGTCCAAAATCCTACGAAAAATTACCTAGTGCTTCCTTATTATGTCCTATCCTTGTGTCCGATCTAATAAAATCCTGTTATCAAAGATTGCATAACTCCTTGTCCCATTATCATAATCCTTTGGTTTAACAACATGCTAGTCAAACCCTACCCGATAATCCATCCCGACGCCTAAAGCGACAGGGGCACCATGACTTTTTAAATTAACTACAACGCCATGAAATAATATCACTGGGCATTTCCTCTCATGTCAATCATGTCATGTAAGCATTCATCACATTTGTTTATTGTATCTATTGTACAGTTGCAAATAAATTATTGAAGGAGTGTGAAAACAAAAAAACCCTTCGCAAACCTATTTGGACTTATAGACTAGAATAAACATACGAACGAACAAACATACCACTGAAGCTGAGATCGCATCAGTGATTTTGTTATAAACTGACTGTTTCGCTCATATTGCAATAGGATTCTTCAGGGTAGTGTTGTGTCTAATGCTGTTTTAGAATTGTGGAGTTCAGCCAAACCTACAAACATACCGAACTAAACAGACATTTCAATCCAAACTATTTTGACAAATAGTTAACGCCTCCCTAAGTAAGTAGATAGTTAAACAGCTTTATTTAATACATATGTACCGCCTATCAGATGTTCTAGCTCAAAATAATTTAATTATAATTTTTGTTTTTAATAATGAATTTTCTCTAAAAACGACTGCAATGATTTTTCTTTAAATTTGGAATGCTATTTCCACAGATATATGTACGGTATATACATATAAATTTTATTTGAATCATTTTTTCCAATAAAAAAAAAAAATGATTTTACGAGGATTGTGAGGAATCTTTTACCGTTAAATTTTAAATTTTGCATAGACTTTCTGTTCTCGATGTTATCGGCGTTCTCTTCTTAGCTTCAGTATAAATCACTTCAACAAGTTAACACCTACCTTGTATAAATTCAAAGAAAATTTATTATCAGAGACTTTTTCCGTGGAAGCCTGCTTCATTTTGTGGTCATCGACCGGTTTCGGGCGTTCGCCCATCTTCAGGATGCGCTTTTCAGACAGTGTGCCAACACAGACTCGTACAGAGACTTAGTTTCACACTAACTGAGGTGTATGTTTAAAATACTAAACTCTTAAACTAGGTGAAGGGATGTGGCCAGATGGGTGGGAAAACACGTGTTTGGGTTGTTAAAGGGCAAATTCTTTTTTTACAGTGGACGCGGGGGTCTAATGTTTAAACTCTGTTGTTGGAGGGAGACTTACTTTACAATTAACTAACCAAAATATTAAGAATATACAAAAAATAAAAAATAAGATACACAAAATAAATCTAAATAAAATTAAACAACGATTAAACTAACATTTTAAAATTCATTCATTCGTTTAAAACTGAACGATTTTGTATATAATTAAGTTAAGTTTTCCAGTTCCAAAGAATTAAGAAACTCCAGTCACTCTTTCACTTTTTCACGCAGCTCTCACATCCTCGCATCCTCCTTTTTAAAATGTTAGTTTAATTTTATTTAGATATGTTTTGTGTATCTTATTTTTTATTTTTTGTATATTCTTAATATTTTGGTTAGTTAATTGTGAATAAGTCTCCCTCCAACAACAGAGTTTAAAGATTAGACCCCCGCGTCCACTGTAAGGAAAGAATTTGCCCTTTAACAACCCAAACACGTGTTTTCCCATCCATCTGGCCACATCCCTTTACCTAGTTTAAGAGTTTAGTATTTAAGAATACACCTCAGTTAGTGTGAAACTAAGTCTCTGTACGAGTCTGTGTTGGCACACTGTCTGAAGAACGCATCCTGAAGATGGGCGAACGCCCGAAACCGGTCGATGACCACAATATGAAGCAGGCTTCCACGGAAAAGGTCTCTGATGCTTTCCAGCTCTGCGGAACCAACCACCACAACAAAAATTTATTATTTTTATAATTCTAATAAGTGAATGGTGTGTGAGTGTAAAACACATTGTTTCTTTGTTATATACAATATTATAACAAATAATTACGAAAATCTTTACAAAGCTCTAATCGTGTAAGTTTTTCAGAAAATTGATGTATGTCAATTTTTATAAAGAAAATTTCAAAATTCCCCACAAAAAGAATCCAATTGCAATAAACTCTTAAATAAAGAAAGAAAAAAATAAAAAAAATAAAAAATATGCATTTTTCCTTCTAATAAACAAACAAAATGACTTCTGAAATAATATGCATCTAAAACTGTTGAAACTATTCAGTAAAAAAAAAGAAATAATGTGTTATATCAGTCTGGTTTCAGAGTTTTCCTTATAATGTTTATGTGTGGGAACATTCTGGGAAGTTGGAATGGTATAATAAAATAGATTTTTATCTAAATATAACTTAGTAATTGTGGTCTTTTCCTCAAGTCTAGGAAGTTAAAGCGTGATTTTTAGCATCATATGGACTCACCATCCCCCACCACCCCCACGGTTAGTTACTTATAATGGGTATAAATCGTTTATAAGTTGAAAGTTACTTTGTAAAGAAATGTATATATAATAAAATCTGATTTGATAAAAAAAATTACACGACCTCTTTTACTAGCATTAATTACATTTTGAACGCATCAATTTCTTTTAAAATTGTAACATTTAAATTTGTTTACTTGGGCTGGGCCATAAAAAAAAAAAGTGGTAAGTATGTGGAGCACCCTCTGCCAAAACTAACGAAACTCATGCAATTCAAATTTAAACCAAACTGACAGACGTTTTCTGGACAAATGTTTTAATATAAAACGTTTTTATCTGTGTGTATCCGAGAAAATTTAAAAAAAAAAACAAAAAAAAACTTATTTTGTAAAGCCACACTGATAGTTACTTACTCTATTTCTACTTTCTTTTACCATATTCTTTCTCATGTCATATTTTCGATATCGAGTTTTCACCGGAAATATCCGTTTTGAGGTCCCCTGAGTACAAAAAAATGTGGTTTTTAGCAAATGGTCTGTGTGTGTGTATTTATGTGAACAGAGCATAGCTCAAAAACGAAAAATCCTAGATAGTTCAAACTTGATATTACGTTTAGATACCACCATGGGATCTGACAGTACGTTATCTGTCAAAATTCCACATCCGGAAGTACCACTTTACTAGTTTTTTTTTTTTTTTTTTTTTTTTACTTTTTCTTGCGATTTTCTTTAAACTTGGTATATCAACTACACATACACAGAGCTAGAACTTTTATTTGAAACATTTCTCTGGGAAAATTCATTTTTAAGGGCACTTTTGGTGGTGGGGAGGGGTTAGGTTTTTTCCTCTAAAGTGCTATTTCAGTTTATTAGACAATTTGCTCATCTAAATAATGTTAATTAGAATTATATATATTGTTGAAATTCCAAGTTTGAAATAAATCGCATAACCGGAAGTGTGTTTACTTTACCACTTTACTAAATGGTTTTTCCACTTTTTCCGCTATTTTCTCAAAAATGGCTCCAATTATTTTCTTGGAACTTCTGATATAAACTACGCATACAATGATCTACAACTTTTATTTAAAACTTTTCTCTGGGAAAATTTATTTAAGGGCACTTTTAGGGGAAGGGGTGGGGTTATGTTTTTCTTTAAAATGTTATCATAGTTGATTATACAAATCTATCATCCAAACAAAATTAATTAGAAATAAATAGATGGCCAAAAAATTCCAAGTTTCAAGAAAATTAGTAAACCGGAAGTGCGTTTTTACTGGACAGTGTTTTTTTTTAGTTTTCGATGAATTTCATTAAATTTGGTACACAAACTATAAATTTTATCAAACACAATTTTGAAAACTGAAGTAAGAGAAAGTTGTGTGAATGTTTCACGCCAGATTTTTTTTTTTTGTCAGTTGAGAGAATAAAATCTAAAACGTTAAATCCCCAAACTTGGTATTCCGTTTAGATACTACCACCGAATCAGATATGAAAGTTGCGGGCGAGATCAATCAGTTGGAAATGCGACTTTACTGAATAATTAAATTGTTTTCCGAGATTTTCTTAAAAACGGCTCCAAAGATTTTCGTAAAACTTGGTATTTTATAATTGATTATTGGACGGTTCTGGCGAAACAGTAGCGTTAAAAACTTTCATTTAAAGTATCATTTCACTACAATGGTATGTTTCTACCATCTAGATAAAAATTGATGTATCAGAGATATTTTCCGTGATACTCTGCTTCTTTTTGTGGTCATCGACCGATTTCCTGTTCGCTCATCATCTGGATGTTGTTGTCAAAACAGTGTATGTTATCACACTGTTTTGACAAAAACATCCTGATGATGGGCGAAAGCTCGAAACCGGACGATGACTACAAAAAAGAAGCAGGCTGGCTATCACGGAAAATATCTCTGATGCTTTCCAGCTCTGCGGAACCAACTACAACAAAAATATTGATATACAAGGTTAGAAATATTTAACTAGAATTCCAAATTTGAAGAAAATCAGTTAACTGGAAGGAAGTGACTTTGCAGAATAAGTTTTTTTTAGAGTTTTTTGAATTTCCTCAAAAATCGGCTACAACGATTTTCCTTAAACATGGAATGCTCTCACTTGCACAGATAAAAACTTTTTTTTTGATATATTCTTCCGAAAACGGTTTTTTTTTTAAGGGTTTGTCGGTTGGGTCTAAATCTGCACTGCATGAAACTCGTTGATTTTGACAGAGGGTGCTCCACTCATTTACCACCATTTTTTTTATAGCCAGCCCAATTAATTATTTAAACGTTGCAATTTTAAAAGAAATTGATGCGTTTAAAATGTATTAATGTGAGTAAAGAGATGTCCTGTCAATTTTTAAAAATCAGTTTTTTTTACATATACATTTCTTCAATCCACATTAAACAAATGATGTTAATTTAAAATTCATTAAATTAAAATTATGTATTATGCAGAGTGAATAATTGCTATCCTTAGTAACTTGCAATATGAGACACAAAACGTCAATATGTCGGATTTGAACTAAATAAAAAAAAATTTTTTTAAAGGATGTCTTGTTGATATAATCTATTAACAAACAAGCAGTTTGCGACAAAGTGACGCCACTGTTATTTATGTAAAAATTAAAGAAGACAAAAGCAGGATGCCGATGATTATATATGTATATCTCTCCCTGACCACATGAGCAATACGGGTGTATGTGTGGGGGGGGAATTAAGAAAGAAGATTTACATTAATCTAGCCTCTTTAATAACAAATAATGAATTCTAACACAGTTCGCGCGCAGGAACTTTAACTCATCAAATTAAGTTGTAAATTATCTCTACTCTTTAATCTATCTATTAATTCGTAGATAGTCCTCAAAAAAAAAAGTTGTAAAAATTGTAAAATGTATTTTGCGTAACAATTTCAAAACAGCAAATAGAATACTGGAATTTTATGTTCAATAATGTTTCCCCACTAAATATCTAAATAATATAAAAGAAAATATTTGATTTTATGATATAGGCTGATTTCAATTTATATTATGAAAATTCTAGGGAAGAATCCAGAAATGATATGACCCCTATAAATTTGTTTTCCCTTTATTGCATATTTTTTAATTTGAAAAATTACATTTTTTTTTTTTTGGACCAATATAGGAAAAAAATCTGTCCTCTCGCGTTGGTGTCTAGTGGCTAGCGCGTTTGCCTTTCGTGCGAGAATTCAGGGTTCGATTCCCGTGAGAGGGTGTAATAGTTGTAGGAGGAGATATTGGTTGTGGATGTTGATAGATAAATAACACCTTAATATCGGTATAAGATATCTATAATTGATATATATGCATATGACTGACTGCCAAGGACTGTATACTTAACACTTCAAGAACAGAACAGACTGACTGACGTGGTGGCTAAACCGATGTGTACAATTCAAGTGTGAGACTGTGAACAGAATATCTCTTTGACTCTGTCTCTCGTATATATATCCAACTGGCCTCTCCTCTCCTCTCTCTCGAGAGGGGTCTTTCTCTCTGATGCGTGGTGGGGGTTCACTCGCTAGGTGATGAGTGGTAGGGTTCACTGCCCCTACAGAGGCAAAGTCGGTGTAGGAGACCCCAGCATAGTGATAAAAAGTGGGAAGTTACAGTTAGTAGCGCCCCTAGGTAGCGAAGGCCGGAACTAATGGCAAAGGAACCTGCCGGCATGGCTTACAACATCCACCCCCCCCTATTTCAAACTGGACCGTCTGGCAAGCGTTGGCCCTTCATGGGATGTTGTGCCATAGGTTTTTAGAGTTATGGGAAAACTCTACGTTTCTGAAAATTAGCTTGCCATTTTCAAGAGTAATAATATGTAACGGCAAAGAGAAAACAGGGACTCTCTTTGGTACTCTCTGACTTAAGCAGGCTAGAGTGGGATGAGAACCTGTATATAAAGCAGTGAGGAATCTACCTAAAGGGATAAATATATATCTATCTATCAGATTCAATCATACATCGCATCATGTATCTCTACTCTTATCTTTTATTCTATAAAATCATTAAAAGTCCAGTTTGTAGTTTATGTAAACTTATAGCCATATTATAACAGTGTCTTCATATCTCGTCTAATTAATTAATCAAACCTAATTTCTCTCCTCATCAACTCCATTATAATATCCTATAACAAAACAGACTTGTTTTTTTTTTTGTCTCAAAATATATAAATTGTATTTTAATTTCCCCTATTTTCCAAAGTATGGTCTGAAGATGTAAGTATGCATCTAAGTGTGTCTTTGTGAGTGTGTGTGTGTGTGTGTGTGTGAGAAAGAGAGTGTGATAGGGACAGATGTATGAAGTTTTCCTATATTACACTGACTATAGAAGCCAATTTTTCATTGAGTGGTACTTTCATTGCATAAAATTATGGCACCTGGATGAATGATAGAATGACACTAGTGTAAATATTGTATATAGCTTTTAAATTAGATTTAAGTTCTGGGTTATAGGAAGAATATTGAGTATCCCGTCCTCATCGTATCATTTTAATGTGTGTAATGTTATTTATATGTGATTACAATGTATTAGAATTATATGTGTATATTGTATAACATCTCGACTGATACTTCCTAATTAATCTAAAACACGCACATTTTTTACGCAACTTTCAATCTCTTTATTTTGTATATACGATGTAAAAATAATATAACGTATATTAAATACACAATTCAACCTCAAGTAATAAATATCCTATACCATTTTGACTTAAAACACAATCTAAGAAAAACGCCCTTGTTTCTTATTTCTACACAACAGTTAACTCTAACTAACACAATCCTTTTTACTTTCTCTTACTCCTAGTAAGAGGAAGTATTGTAATCGTGTCAAATTTTCGATATCAAGTTTTCACCGAAAATATCCGTTTTGAGGTCCTCTGAGTTCAAAAAAGTGGTTTTTAGAAAATGGTCTGTATGTGTGGATGTATGTATGTATGTGAACAGCGTAGCTCAAAAACAAAAAAAAACGTAGAAAGTTGAAACTTGATATTCCGTTTAGGTATCATCCTATGGGATCTGACAGTAGCTTATCTGTCAAAATTCCTCAACCGGAAGTACCACTTTACTAAATGGTTTTTTTCACTTTTTTTGCAATTTTCTCAAAAATGGCTCCAATGATTTTCTTTAAACTTGATGTATCAACTATACTTACAAAGATCTACAATTTTTATTTGAAACATTTCTCCGGTATTATGCATTAAGGGCACTTTCAGGGGAGGGTGGGTGGTTGGTGGGTTGTCCTCTAAAGTGCTATTTCAGTTTACTAAACAATATTAATTAGAATTAAATACGTTGTTGAAATTCTGAGTTTGAAAAAAATCGGATGATCGAAAATGCGTTTTTACTAAAATGTATTTTCAGTTTTCTGGTATTTTTTTTTTTTTCACTTTTTTGCAATTTTCTCAAAAATGGCTCCGACGATTTTCTTCAAACATGGTTTAATCAACTACACATACAAAGATCTACCACTTTTATTTTAAAACATTTCTCTAGAAAAATTCATTTAAGGGTACTTTGGGGGAGGAGTGGGGTTAGGTTTCCTCTAAAGTATCATAGATTGATTATACAATTCTATCATCCAAACAAAATTAATTAGAAATAAATAGATGGCCAAAATTCCGAGTTTTAAGAAAATTAATAAACCGGAAGTGCGTTTCTACTAAACTGATTTTTCAATTTTCGACGAATTTCGTTAAATTTGGTACACAAACTGTAACATTTGTCAATTATATTTTTTGTGAACAAGAGTAAGAGAAAGTTGTGTGAGTGTTTCGCACCAGATATTTTTTTTTTCTAAATTATACGAAAAACTAGCTATGTGTTTTGATTGGTTAACGGAAATGCACCTATACAGTATTCCGTTCTTTAAAATTTTTGCATTTTTTCTCGAAAAACTTTAAAAAAAATTTTGCCTTAGAGTTGTAAAAAATATTGCACATATTCTTGGCTATAAAAATAAAATATAAGAGGATGATTTTTAGATCCCATCGTAAAATATATGATTATACTCACCTCTTGGGAGTTTAAAAAGTATTTTTATTAATTAATGCAAGATTAGAAAAAAAATATATAGTAACTACAAAAATATTAAAAATTGCATGACTCGAAAAAATGTAGATAGGATACGTGTGTATCTTAACTTTATGATATGACACGCAACAGCTAATAATATTAAATTAAATACATACATTTTTTTACATATATATTTCTTTTTAAAAATTTATATTATGTATGATACATTACTTTTATTAGAATTTATTAATAAATTAAATATGCATCATGGGACTACGCAATTTTTCCACTATAAAAAATTAATGCAGCAATCGTGTTTTTTGGTTAAATAATTTGCAACAGTACCAGAGGCAGTATTATGTTTAGGTTTCGTAAGATATTTTTCTCACATTTGTAAGGTGCACACCAAAAATTAGCTCCTTATCGAGTGTTATAACTAGGGAACGGATTCGTATGTATTTACATATTTTTTTCTAGGCAATTTACAGACGTTTTTCAACTAGAAGTATTCATACTGACACTTTTTAAGCCGTTTGAGTCTACTTTTATTTCACATATTTCCACATATTTGGATGTTATCGCATATTTATACATATTTGATCAAAATAAATAAATATTTCTACATATTTAATCAAAATATGTACATATTTTTTCATATTTTTCATTTTGGGCATATTTTCATAATTGGGAGGTGGTTGACAGGAACTGTGAACCACAGACTGTAGGGCTGTGAATCACAGTGGGTACAATGGTTATTGTAATTTACACAGAATGCTGCTAAACAGTGACGGGCACTTGTTAGTTCTTTGAAGTTGTCTGACGTTGTCTGTTCTTTCAGCTCGTTCGTTGAAGTGTCCAATTCATTTCGTTCGGTCACTTAGTGTATTCTTTTTTGGGTGAAATGCCACGAACATCGGCCTCAAACAGACAACTGGTTGCTAAATATCTTCGCGAGTTTCCAGCAGAACTTTTTCGAAGTGATGGAGACATTTTGTACTGCACAGCTTGTGACAAGCGCGTTTCTTGCTCTCAACGTTCCCAAGTCACCCAACATATTGCCACCGGATCGCACATAGAGAATAAAAACAGAAAGAAAGAGAGGACGTCCTATCAAGCCTTCCTTACATCTCCATCATCAAGTAAGTCTACTCTGAGTACAGATCTGTGTCGGCTTTGGTTAGAGCAGATATCCCTTTCCACAAACTTAAAAATCCTCATTTCAAAGGATTCTTAGAGACCTATATTGGGAAAAAAATGCCTGACGAGAGCACTCTGCGGAAAAACTACCTGGAAGATATCTATAAAGATACACTAACCAAAATTCGAGAACATATCAAAGATGGACCGATTTGGGTGTCAATTGATGAAACCACTGACGTTGAGGGCAGGTATATTGCCAATGCAGTTATTGGAAAACTTGACAGTGATGCTGATGTGGATTCAAAGCCATTCCTTTTGAACTGTGAGGTTCTCGAAAAATGCAATCATTCCACCATTTCACGATTCTTCGATGCCTCAATGCATATCCATCTTACAAGTCCATCTTACGCCCAGATCGTCGTCACTTTACGTTCCAACATTTGAAATTTCATGTGGTTGCAAACAATTTCGAAGAGTGAAGTTTTCAAAATTGAAAATTTAACACATCTTTTTATAAATAGTAAAAATGTTCTTTGTTGTATAAATCATTATAACTTGTAAAAACAAATTATTTTGTTCCTAATAAATTATTATAAATTGTAAAAATGTTCTTTTCTTGTATAAATAATTATAACTTGCCCAAAAAAAAAAAAATTCCATTTTCATAAAAAAAAATGTCCATTTTACTTAAATATTCCAGAAAATATTTTAAGAAAATCACATATTTTCCACATAATTGACGAAAATAAATGATATTTTAATTAAATATTTGGCATTTTTAAATACATAAAAATCCGTTCCTTAGTTATAACTTATAACATATGCTATTTTACAAACTGGGATGCTTCTATCTAGAAAGTTTAACTTAAATTTTCTACCAAGATTTTAAGATGTATTAGTTTAATGAGCTAGATTGTGATAACAAGTAAATGAAAGTATAATCTTTATTGAGATATTTATTAAATGTGAAAATGACTTAAGTTATCTTATAAGTTAGTTATTAGTTGACTCACTCAGCTTATTGAAAAAATATTGTAGAAATTTGGTATCATCAAATTCACTTTGACTTTGAAAAGCCGGGCTTCATTTTGAGACATCGATAGCTTTCGAGGAGTTTCGCCCATCTTCAAGAAGTTTTTCTATACAGTGTAATAAAAACAGAGTGAACAGAGCAAAATGAACAGTGGTGTGAAAACTGACTTGTGTTGTGCAACCTGTGTTATCACACTGTTTACAAAGATTCATGACGTTAGTCAATTGCCCAAAACTGGCCAAGAACCACAGTAAATTAGAAGCAGACTTTATTAAATATCTGGTATTTTCCAACATTGTGGGACTTGATTACGTTCGAAGTTATGAATAGTAACGATTCTTAAAATTATTCTTCTTGTGATATTCTGAAAATGCATTGTCAGATTAATCATGCATTGTCTCGTTTTAAACTAACTGAGAGTTTCAGGGTCAATTTAATCGAATGGATGTAATAAATTATTCATTCAATTCAAAGCTCGAATCATATTCACTAACTAGGGTTTTGACATTTTTTTGTGTTATGTAATAAAATTTAGTAGCTTTATTTCCTTATTTTAAATTCAATTTCCTTATCGTATTAATATTAGTAATTTTCTGCTATTCTAAGAGGAGATTATAGCGCTGCATTATCAGCTTTTAAACATTCTACATGTAATTCTACTTGTAATTAACTTATGCTTAGGCTGATCTCCCATTACATCCCAACACTACCCTTTACACCTACGCCGATGATGCGGCTATCCTTTCCTCTAATAGTGATTCCGTCATGGCTATTCGTCATCTTCAAACCCACCTCAATCTCCTCGAACCCTGGCTCCGCAAGTGGAGAATCAAGGTTAATCAACACAAATCCAAGCACATAGTCTTCACTTTAATCCGAAAAACCCTTCCCGCCATTCAATTTAACCATAATTTTCTCCCAATTGTAACTCAAATCCGCTATCTCGGACTCCACCTAGACAGACGATTAATATGGAATCCTCATACTCGATTCAAACGAAATGGACTAAATTACCGATATAGAATGCTAAAAAAAAACTACTAGACAAACGCTCAAAACTTACACTGCACAACAATAGACAACTGTAAAACTCCTTGCTAGCTCCTATTTGGACATACGGCCTCGAATTATACGGGACTGCTAAAAACACAAACCTGTATCGCATTCAATCCCCACAGTCTAAAATCCTATGCACCATTGTCAATGCTCCCTTCTATGTCTCTAACCTCAGTATCCACACTGTCCTAAAAATTCCCTTCGTCACCACTTTAGCCAAATCCCGCTACCTAAAATTCCATTCCAAATTATTTTCTCATTCCAATCCCCTAATCCAAGCCCTCTATACTTCCACTCTTCTCACAAACCCGCCAAGACGACTAAGGCGTCGATGGCCGCGCGACCATCTAAATACATAACGACTTCTGTCTTGAGTTAAGGATCTCCCACACCGACGCGAAACATTCGCTGCCGCGGCGGACACGGAACCGCAGCGAAACAATAGACATCGCGGTCTATGCATGTATTCACACTGGGTGATGCGGATTCTGCAACGATCGCGGTAGTGCAGCGTCGTTTCGCTCCAACGCTGCATGCAGAGTTTTTTCCGCTGCCGCTATTGTTTCGCCAGTTTGGAATTGTTGAAAAAATGGTGTTTTTCACGGAGAAGCTGATCGAAACAGTGAAAAACTACCCTGAAATTTATGACCATTCGCATGAAGAATACGAAAATTTAAGAAAAATGGACAAAATTTGGGACACTATAGGGTTAGATTTGGGAGAAAGAGGTAACTTTATTATATTTTTACATATACTTTGACTTTTCCTATATATATATAAATAAATGTAATGAAAATATACCTAGTACTTAAATATAGTAGGTAGATGCTAGTTATTACAAAAATTGACGAACTTTTCACATGTTTCAAATGCCATTATTAAAAAATAAATTTTGGTAGAATGTCGAAACAATCACTGAGGAAATCCAATATGGAAAGATCCAATATTCGAGGCCGCGTCTGTGTGGGCAAGCATGTTCCGCTGTGCGCGACGCCAGGAAATTTTCCACAGCGAAAAGTTCGCATCCGCCGCGGCAGCGAATGTTTCGCATCGGTGTGGGGAATCCTTTACAGTCGTACACACTAGGCCATAATGGCGGATTACGACTGCTATCGCTGGATAGCCGTCGTTTACAACTTCAAGCCAGGGTATGCGCGCTATCGCATACTTCCATTTCATTACTTATCTTTTTTTTTACTTGTTGCATGGTTACTGTGCAGTTGTAAAAATCTTAAAATAAAATAAAAAATATTTAGTATATTTGAAACCAAACCTCATACAGTTCAGGTAATTCCCTAATAACAATTATCAATAAATAAAAAACAATAAACAAAAAAATGCTTCAATAATAGAAAAATCTTATAAATGGTTCACACCAGATTTTTTTCATTTTTTTGAACTGTTCTTATCTGTTGACAAAAATTAACCTAGTTTTAAAGTTAGCCGTAGTATATAGGTGCGAACCTAGTGGCATTTTATCTACAGGTCAACATGGCCATAAGGAAGCAACCAACACAGGCTCTTTCTCATTCTGGTTTCCTTTAAAATAAATAAATACAGAAAAAACAACATTGTCCTGGTCCACTAATCCATCTCTAACCAACTTCTTAAAGTCTCGAATTATACATTCTTAGAAAATAATAATATGAAAATTTATTTATAAAGTCAAAACTAATAAAACTAAATTGATACAAAATAAAAGTACAAATGAGATCAAAATATTAAAAAATGTTTTATTATATTGTGACCTTTAAAAAAAAGAAAAAAAAAAATGTAAGAATAATAATGATAAAATACATCGCAATAAGAAAGAAAATAAAAATGATTTGAGTACTTTAAAAAAAAAAAAAAAAATTCATAAATATAAATGCGAACAATAATAACATTGACCTAAATTATCTATTTATTAAACAAATATGTACATTAATTTAAATAATGTTTAATAGTTATAATAATAATAATGGGTAAATAAGAAAGGTTAATGGAATAAAAATACTAACATTTTCAATTATTATCACTAGAAACTGACTTGGCCGATATTTACATGACCTGTCCACATACATATACACTACTAAACTGCCCTATTTATAATTATTGTACAACAAGTACATTTTTACATAGTTCAAATAAATAAAATATAAATATCTAAATTGAATTATTAGCTATTGTAGCTAAATTATAGTTGGCAAGAATATAGTTTACTGTGTCGTGATAGTTGCATGTCTGAGCCCGCAGTTAATAGTTTGCATTTTCTAGGCCATAGGTTTCACATTTTACTCGGCGAAAATGGCCATTAGTTCCGTTATCAATTTCATAGAAATGCAATTGTTGACGGAACAAAATAATCCAATATGATGTACTCCTCAAGACTTTCTTATACTGCAGTTGTTACAATTACTCGTATATATATATATTAATGACAAATTTATTTTTAAATTTCAGATTTAAATCATTAGTTTTAACATAAATATAGAGGTGTTGGTGGGGGACAAATATCCTGGCAAATAATAGAAGTATGATATAATGGAGTTTTGAGGAGAGAAATTGTGTTTGATTGAATAAACGAGATATGAAGACACTGTTATAATGTAGCTATAAGTTTACACAAACTGCACTGAACTTTTGTAATGAAACTGATAGAATAAAAGGTGGGAGTAGAGATATGACACGATGCGATGTATGGTTGAATCTGATAGATAGATCTAGATAGATTCTCACTGGCTTATATACACAGGTTCTCCCACTCTAATCTGCCTAAGTCAGAGAGTAGTCTCTGTTAACCAGAAAGAGCCTCTCTTCTCTCTGCTGGATGCCATTACATCATCAGAGAAATTGGGTTTGATTGAATAACGAGATATGAAGACACTGTTATAATGTAGCTATAAGTTTACACAAACTGCACTGGACTTTTGTAATGAAACTGATAGAATAAAAGGTGGGAGTAGAGATATGACACGATGCGATGTATGGTTGAATCTGATAGATAGATCTAGATAGATTCTCACTGGCTTATATACACAGGTTCTCCCACTCTAATCTGCCTAAGTCAGAGAGTAGTCTCTGTTAACCAGAAAGAGCCTCTCTTCTCTCTGCTGGATGCCATTACATCATCAGAGAAATTGTGTTTGATTGAATAAACGAGATATGAGGACACTGTTATAATGTAGCTATAAGTTTACACAAACTGCACTGGACTTTTGTAATGAAACTGATAGAATAAAAAGTCCATAGATAAGAAGATAGATTCTCACTGGCTTATATGCACAGGTTCTCCCACTCTAGCCTGCCTAAGTCAGAGAGTAGTCAATGTTAACCAGAACGAGCCTCTCTTCTCTCTGCTGGATACCATTCTGCTGGATGCCATTACGTATGATTATATTATTGTCCAGAGTGACAGCGCCAATAAAATTGAAAAAACCAAATAACATTTGAAATTCAATGCCACAAATTATGCAAAATTCCCATAAACCAATTTTTTTTTTGCTGAAAGGTGGGAGTAGAGATATGACACGATGCGATGTATGGTTGAATCTGATAGATAGATGTAGATAGATTCTCACTGGCTTATATACACAGGTTCTCCCACTCTAGCCTGCCTAAGTCAGAGAGTAGTCAATGTTAACCAGAAAGAGCCTCTCTTCTCTCTGCTGGATACCATTCTGCTGGATGCCATTACGTATGATTATATTATTGTCCAGAGTGACAGCGCCAATAAAATTGAAAAAACCAAATAACATTTGAAATTCAATGCCACAAATTATGCAAAATTCCCATAAACCAATTTTTTTTTGCTGAAAAATGTTAACAAATAAAAGCGATAGGTTTATTTATATCAGTAACAGCATTCCAACAGTTTTTAAGAAAATCGTGTATATCTTTTTTGAGAAAATTCCGAAATCTCTACTGTATAAAAGTCGAACATCTATGGCGGTTGACAGATTTTGCCCGAAACCGTTAGTTTTAGTTGCAGTAATGATCCCAAAGCGGAATTTAATAAAGATTTGTTGTAATTCTGTTAGTTTGGTCTAAAGAACTCCAAAAAAAAAAAAAAAAAAAAAAAAAAAAATTATCAGAAAAGTTTTTATGTGATAAAACTCCTTAATTTTGTGATCATCGAAATATTTTTTTTGGATGTTTACCCATTATCAGAGTTCTTGATGGATAGTTCCGAAACGTCGACTAGCACAGTGCTTACTGATATCAACTATTTATTATTAAGAAGGGGACAGAAGAAGTTTCTTTTATCATGAAGACAGAGAGAATAGATTAGATTAGATTGATTTAGAAGATGAGGTGGACCTCATTCCACTGCGACCTACAATAAGATGTCTATTGTGGATCGCCTAGAATTATAGCACATCCCTCAGCTTCGCCCTCTTAATCAGGCCTAGCAAAGCTGATAGGTGGCTCTGTCATAAAGCTCGTGGCTTTGGAATTGCTTGTTCCCAGGTGAAGAAACCTTGTCCTCATCTCACCGGCACACTCACAAAGGATATGTACCCGGGGTTTCCACCTCGACCCTGCAGAATCGGCATAACGCGTTATTGCAAATAGATTGTTGTAGGGAATTATTGCACTGCGACCTGAAAGATCGATTGTGCCCCCCCCCCCCGGAGCCTTCTCAGTGCACTGTCTGCCTCCAAACAGTGTTCCCTGGCTACAGACAACACTGCCCATCACCGGACAGTGAGTTGTAGAGGCCCCTAGGAAGAGAAAATCTAAGGGCAGCATGCTGAATTCGAACCCGGGACTTCCGCGTTGCTAGTCCCGCACGCTACCACTGAGCTAACCCCTTCCTTCTCCCTTAGCTTTCGCCAATTAACTCGGGACGGAGACCCTAGTTTGTGTACTGTGTTTATCCTTGTCTGTAAAGTGTAGAGTGTATGTAGTTTAAGTGTATTGTGTACTGTTCTGACGACGTGCATGGAGTACTGAGCTGTGGTAACCCGTGGGGTCGCTACTCCCCAAGTAAGTGCATGCAACAGATATCCCTTACAGGCAATTGCAAATAGTAATTGGTGTATGTGCTTATTCAGCCTACAAATGCCCTGTTAAAAGACCCACCTAATTAGCCTTATATGTCCGTCCCTTCGGCTATGGCTCATTAGGTCCCTGGTAAATTTAGGCAAAATGTCTCTTAATGATGAGTGTAGCCTGTTCTCCTATCCAGCCTTTGATAGAAGTTTGAATTAGGCTGTTGGACAACCCACAGAAGAGTCCGGGACCTATAAAGGTATCCTTCTAACCCTACCTAGCTAGGGCGTCCGCCTTCTAGTTGTCCAGAAACCTCACATGTCCCGGCACCCAGCACAAGTGTCAGCTCTTATTCCGAACACCCGCTTCGGTTAGGGCAGTTACGCAGTCCCACACCAAGACAGAGAGAACATCTATACTAAATTAAATAACTGAAACTAAACTAATTTTACCTTTATTTAAACTTCTACTTTACTGGAAACATTGAGAGACGCACAAAGTCCGCGAACTGCCAGTTTGACATCCCCCCCCTTTTAAATAATGGCTTTTAATTTAAAAAATTTATCTTGAACAAATAGTTGTTCGCGTAATATTGACCCAAGGTGAAATGCAAGTTGGTGAGGTTTTTTTAAAAAGATAAAAAAAATAGAAGAAGGGTTAAGAAAAAATATTAAACAAAAAGTAAAAATACAAAATTACAAACTGGCGAGATATACGAGTCCTAATGTACAGACTGTATGAGCATAACATTCACACATAACACATACACACACACACACACACACATATATATATATATATATATATATATAGCATATATATATTTAAATGTAATGTAGTTGCAGACAGCACATAACAGATTACCATGAAGCTCGCCCAAACAGATTATATAAAGGAAACTGCAAACTCATTTAGAATGGACCACCTAACTAACTCTTATTTCGTCGTCATTTGGCGTGACTAGTAAAGATACTCCTTTAAAATTGCTGTTATATTGGAGAAGCTGAAAATATATTTGATCATATTTAATTTCATGATTTGTAGTTTAATAGAAATTTAAAAAAAATTAATTATAAACAATTAATTTGGAATTTTAATTATATAATTTTCTGTATGAAAAGGTCAAATTAATTGTTAGCGCCACGTGATTTGGATCATTTAGCTTACAAAATAGAGGGGGGGGCAGCGGAAGAGAGAGAGGGTGATAACAGAGACAGAGAGTGGAAAAATCATTTTTGGAATATTTCCACATAATTATTGCAAGCAGAAACAGCAAATATCTTTATATTATGAAACTTTTATGCAAAAAATCAATTAGCTAATGTTCTTTTCGGAGATATTCGTTTAGACAGTAAAATCTAAGAGAAAAATTTAAGACATTCAGCTTCGGAATTCCAAAACTCCTAAGCCAAACTGAAATATCTGGAATCAAATAAATACGCTCTCTCACTGCAATAGTTACAGATTAATTCTCTGAAGAGTTTAAAACAAAACAAACAAGAACAACAAAAAGAGAAATCTGGTGTGAAACAATCACACAACTTTCTCTTGCTACAGTTTACAAAATTGTAACTGACAAACTTTAGGGCAAAGACAGACAAAACGGTTTTAACCGAAGCGTTTAACGAGTCGGTGCCCGAGTCGATATGTCATGGAATATATCATAATAATGTAAAACATACAGAGCAGTGCCGAGCGTATCGTTTCGTGCGGCGGTTTCCAAACAGACGGTAGGTGGTTGATGTGAGGAATCAAGTCGGTTTAACTTACCCGAAGCGTAGGATGTTTCAACGAATTCAGATAGCTCTGTTCAGATACGGGCGTTTGTTGACTCGTTTTTTTTAGAAAACGCTGGAGAAAAATATGATGCAGAAAAGCTAATAAACGAAGTTTATTTGCTTACCGGATAGTGATTACCAATTTTTCCAAGTACTTCGCTACATCCTAGTGAAGTTGAAAAATTTTTCATCGTCTCTTTGCACTTCAGCACACAACGTAAGAAAATGCCATTTTTGTTGCCTTTCTTTGATAACTGGATGTATCCATATTCTTAGTTTTAGGTTTTTTATTTTATAAATTTTTCACTGCAAATGCAATATTGACATATACACCACGTCGTCGATACTGCAAAACGCATCGATCATTGCACAAATTGCTCGATAAAATAGCTCAATATGGTTTGTTAGAACGCTACCGACTCGTTAAACACTTCGGTTAAAACAGATGTGTCTGTCTTTACCCTTATAGTTAGTACGCCAAATTTAATGGAGTGTTTTTATGAAGATAATCACGAAATCTGAAAAAACTGTTCAGTAAAAGCGCATTTCCGGTTTACTAATTTTCTTGAAACTCGAAATATTTGGCCATCTATTTATTTCTAATTATTTTTGTCTAGATGATAGAATTGTACAATCAACAAAGATAGCACTTTTAAGGTAGTTCCTTTAAAAAGAAAAAAAAACTCCCCCCTCCCCCCACAAATGTCCTTAAATGTATTTTCCCAAAGAAATGTTTCAAAATAAAATTGTAGATCTTTGTATGTGTAGAGTTGATTGTGCCAAGTTTGAAGAAAATAGTTGGAGCCATTTTCAAGAAAAACAGCAAAAAATTGAAAAATTGTAAATTCAGTAAAATGATACTTCCGGTTGAGGAATTTTGACAGTAACGTATTGTTGGGTACCATGGTGATACACAAACGGAATATCATGTTTAAATTTTCTGAGTTTTTTTTTTAATTTTTGAGTTATTTGCTAAAACCTATTTTTTTCGACTCAGAGGAGACCTCAAAATGGATATTTCCGGTGAAAATTCGATGAAAAATATAAACTAAACATACAAAGATCTACAACTTTTATTATTTAAAACATTTCTCTGGGCTTTTTAAAATTCATTTAAGGGCACTTTAGGAGAGGGGGTAGGGTTACAGTTTCCTCTAAAGTGGCATCATATTTGTTTATACAACTCTATCATCCAAATGAAATTAATTAAAAATAAATAGATGGCCAAAATTCCAAGTTTGAAGGAAATCAGTAAACCGGAAGTGCGCTTTTACTGAGTAGTTTCTTTCAGTTTTCGACAAATTTCATTAAATTTGGTGCACAAACTACAACCTTTGTCAATTATAATTTTGAGAACTGGAGTAAGAGAAAGTTGTGTGAGTGTTTCACACCAGATTTTTTTTTACTTTCAACTGTTGATAAAAGGAAGTATTGCGATCATGTTAAATTTTCGAAATTGAATTTTCATCGGATATCCATGTTTTGAGGTCCTCTGAGTTCGAAGAAAAGTTTTTAGCGATTGGTATGTATTATTTTGGGCGTGTGTGTGTGTGAGAGAGAGAGAACAAAATCTCTCAAAAACAAATCATATTGGAGGAGCTCAAACTTGGTATTTCGTTTAAGTAGTACCAACCACCTCATCTGGCACAAACAAAGGACCGGAAGTGCGAAATCAATCAACCGGAAGTGCGACTTTATTGATTTTTTTCTCCGTTTTTCGTGATTTTCTTGGTAACAACTGCAATAATTTTCTAATATATTCTTTGTAAATTATTTACGCAACTAAATACATGTATGGCATGTATTCAGTATCTTATCACTTACTATACATTAACTTTAACATCCTTTAGCTTTTTAGAATAACATACAATAGGAAATCCGGACACACTATTTCTCCTTGGCACCAATAATTTTCTTCATAGATAATTCTATTGTTTGCAAACCACAAAAAAATTGTAATAATAATGAAAAAGGAAAAACTGAAAATAAAGGAAAAAGTGAGAATATAATTAATTTTTCAATTTATTAGCTGAAATAAATTAATATGGTTATGAATATTGCTACTTTAAAGTTAATTTTTTAATTTCACTTGAATGTATAGTGAGCGATCTGTCAAACCCTTCAAAGTTCTGATACTGGGCAGAGAGATTTGGGAGCATGAACGGCCAATATTGATTGGGCGATTCTATATGGTACATGGATGGCTGAAGGATGGAAGGTTGGTTTGGGAGCTGACTTATATTACGAGGTTATATTTCGGTAAATCACCGTTTTCCAGGAAGAACTAGTCGCTGTAATTATTTTTATTACCGAGATTATAGGTCGAGGAATACATTATTCTAGAATCTAAAGCTAGGCAGCATTACGGAACATTAGTTCCTACCGAGATCCATTCAAGACTGATGCACGACTGCTTGTACATTCTCAAGGGAAGAAGAGTAGCAAATCTGGGTAACCTGGGCATTCAGACTATAAGAGCAACGTAAGTGGTGGCAGATAGTCTTGCCGAGGAAGGTACTGAAACCTTCTGTTGCATTGCATGATGTCTGATGAATGCAGCCATTAAAGCATAATGGATGGAAAACACCAGGCCAGAGACTAGCGAAGAGGTTTATTAATGGCCATTCGCCAGGCTCACGCAGAATATCACGAATAAGACCTGCGGGTCATATGAATGTAGGCCTTCTCACTAGTCACCATACGCGCATAGCATGGCCTTGACAATGGATAGCCTGTACAAGTCCGAGAAACGCTATGCAAGTATTTTGTCAGTGTGAAGGCTTTGTATGGCTTCTTCGAGGAGAAAAACTGATACCTTCAAAGCTCTGAAATCGAATTAAATCTGAATTTAAAATCTGAACCTAAACGAAATATCCAGTTTGATGTATCTGCGATTTTACCGTTTTTGAGTTTTCTCCAAATTTGAAGAAAATTGGAATGCTGACACCACACACACACACACACACACACACCAATTTCTGAAAACCCTGTTTAATTTCTCTTACTGATTAATAGGAAGTTTTGCAATCGTGAAGTTTTCGGAAATACATAAGGTCTCCATTAGCCTGCTGTTAGTGTGTCTTTAGGCAAGCTTCCAAGCATGAACAGCTTCACAGATTTCATTCCTAAGAATGAGTTCAGTGGGCTGTCGGAGGTCTATGATGCTCATTTAGGGTCCGGACAGAGCCAATAATGAGTTATTGCTGTGTCTTTCACAGATCTACCACTGGCATATGGTTGAATCCCTTATTGGGCATTGTGGTTTTAAACCTTTTTTCGTAATGGGGCTCAATTCCTGTCATCTTTTGTAGAGTTTATGAGTCAGAGGAAGAAATGCCTATCTATCTTAAGACAGATTGCGTGGGTTATAAAAAAAATTGGGTGTATAGGATCATTGGTCGAAATTGGATGACTGCGGAAGAAGGGTTTAGGCTATTTCCACTTAGTGTCCGATTTGTTCGGATAGTTGTATATTATAAGTGGATTGAATCCGAGTCCAGAGCCGATTTGTTGTTGTTTTTCATTTGGGACAGCTACAGGGCCCAGATAGGCTTTGGATGGGAGTAGGGTTTGGTCCTTCTATTGATTAATTAATAATGATAATCACCCGATACTTAGCGTAAACGTTTTTATCGAGTGAATGATGATATGAATGAGGTGTAAATACTGTAAATAACATTAGATTTAGGTTATCTCTAAGGGTATAGGAATAATTATAAAAGTACTACACCCTAATTAGATTTAGGAACTTTGTAGTGAAGGAATATTTATAAAAGTACTCCCTCTAGGATGTAAATAGCCACATGGAAAATGATGAGTTGAGTCCATTAAGTACCAAATTTATTTACGTTATTATATTTTTAATTTATGAATTAAGTATGTGATATAGATATTATACAATATGCATATCAGGTTTCACAAATATACTACTTAATAGATTAATCAGAGATGGATTAATGACAAGGAATTAGTTTTGACTGATACAAGACTTATTTATTTTATTAGTTTGTAAAGGAGAGCACTACTCAGGTATCCTTTTCCTCATCGACTGGATCAGAGATCTAAGAGGAGATGTATGGAACCAGATCCGATATTTTGGGGCTCCAAAATACTTTGCCGGCCAAGATAACGCGTTGGATGCCTGACATGTGTCCTTAGGGCAGAATCGGCTCGAGAAGAAAACAGTTCGAACGGCGCTAATGACCTTGGCCTGTCAATGCGCCAAAAAAACAACCCGATTCAATGAGAACTCAATAAAGGCATACACAGTGCCAAAGCGAATTTGAAGCGATTTTTTTTTTTATTGCTTGAATAAGAGAATAATAATTACATAAAATAAGCGGGTTAAAACTAATAGTTTATATTGATGGTATATTATACATTACTTCTAACTGTTCTCTGTTTTACAAACCTGTCCCAAATAAGTTTATTTATATATATGTAAAACGGAAGTTAATTATATTGTGTGTCATCTGTGAAGTAATTAATTGCAATACAATTCCTAGAAAATCTAGTTGGAAAAGGGATAATTTTTACTTAATAAAGGCGGCTATCAACTGATAATCACTCACACACACACACACACACATAGATAATATAATATAATTAATTTATTTAGAAACAAATAATCGTAGTATATTGATAAAAAAATAATTATAATAAATTTTCCCATTTAGTAAACTATAAAAATATTGACAGGGCAATGATTCCTCTGTTATGTCCCGCGCAACCCCCCACCGCTCAAGAACAGAGCGGTTACAATAATGACCTATATTATTGTGGCTATTAGAAAGGGGACCGAACTCTCCACCACAGTCCTACATACAGTCAACTCGTTCATGTGACGCAACTAATGCCAATTACAACTTTGTCTTGTGTGTTTCTTTCGTAGTATGTTTTGTGTATGTATGTATGTATGTCGGTTGTTGTGTTGTATTTATTTTCTATACACCATATATATTCATACTATATAAGAACCGTACCCTTGGCAATAATCTCTTTCTACACCTGTTATAATTTGGTTTAGGATATCTTTTTTATTTATTTATTTTTTTTTTTTGTATTGGTTCATAATTGTTCAATATTTTACCTAACGTTATAATTTATTTCAAACTATAATAATTGCTGGGGTTTTACAATTCACCTGTTTAAGGCCAAGATAATATCTTTATAATTGGTTATTAAAGTTTTCATTATCTAATCTAATAAATGTTACAGATTTATTTTGAAGATTTATTACAGATACAATAAACTCATTCAATTGAATGAAATATCTAAGTTCATACCTTTTGTTTTTTTTATTTTTAATTACTTCTAAATTATTCTTTTATCTACAACAAACTAATAACACCTCTTTCACATTCTGAAACTCTTAAATTTCATTGAGGTGCTTCAATTATGGGATTTTTATTATAATTTCCTACAAAATTTCATGCAAGAGCTTCATATCATTCCCAAAAATCTTCTTAAACATTATTCCTCTTCACAAAAAAAAGTTAAAAAAAAAAAATATTAAAGGACTATAATAGGATCCGAAGAGAGGGATCCCTAGCAGAGAGAGAGAGAGACGTAACAATTGACACGATTACTCACTAGTTTAGGCCAGACTAGAGTGGGAGAATCTGTTTAAATACAGCTGTGTTAGCCATACATAGGAGGGAATCTTCCGATAGTCTTGACAGAGTTCATTTGGCAGTCACAACGCGTCAACAACCTTTCTCTTTGATCACTCTAAATCTCTCACTGCCATTTTATATATTTTAGTGTAAATTACAGGCAGTTCGTGTTGCTTTCCTATTAGACAGTGTTCAGCTTACTTCCAGTTCATTTATCTAACAAACCCAATTTCTCTCCTTCACAAACCCATTATATTCCTAAAGTAGTCAGTGATCCTGTAACGGCAAGAGAGAGAGAACACAAGCCCGACCGAGAGAAAACAGACTCTCTCTGGTACTCTCTGACTTAAGCAGGCTAGAGTGGGGAGAACTTGTATATAAGCCAGTGAGAGATCTAGACATGGATCTATCAGATTCAACCATATACATCATATCGTGACATTACTCTACTCCCACCTTTTTCATTATTTGTTTTGACTTGTTTCCTAACTTGTTGTATTTTGTCGTAAAGACATTTGGTGTGGATATTAAAATTCTGTAAATTTTTCTCCTGATAATTCAGAAGCCAGGGAAACTGAAATTTTGTTCCAAAAACAATTTCATGGGGAGTATAATTTGTGGAAATGGTTTTGGTGGAATTCTGAGCTGTTTTGACTAATGGTAGCTATTTGTGCCAATTCTTATCAGTTTGCACACAGTGGGATAAATTGTTCGCGATGTCTCTGTGCACACGTTCTCGAGGCAGGGTGATTGGGGGTTGTGCATACTGTTTTGATTTTTAATAGCTGACAGATCTGGAGTATAATTGTTGGTGTTATGTTGGTACCCAGATGTGTAAGAAGATATTTAGACGTACCGTATCTGATAAATATATCATTAACCAGAATCTGTGCAATTGTTTCTGCTTTTTGGTTCGTCATGGGAAACATTTCCAAATAGCGAGAATATTGACAGATTATCGTTAGTATATATTTATATTCTGGGATGATGTAACGGCAAAAGAGAGAACACAAGCCCGACAGAGAGAAAACAGACTCTCTCTGGTACTCTCTCACGTAAACAGGCTAGAGTGGGGAGAATCTGTATATAAGCCAATGAGAGATCTAGACATCTATCTATCAGATTCAACCATATACATCACATCGTGTCATAACTGTACTCTCACCTTTTTATTCTATAAAAATCATTACAAGTCCAGTGCAGTTTGTGTAAACTTATAGCTATATTATAACAGTGTCTTCATATCTCGTCTAATTAATCTAACCTAATTTCTCTCCTCATCAACTCCATTATAGATCCTGTCAATTTTTATGTCTCTCTTTCTCTCTGCTTTGGATCCCTCTCTTCGGATCCTATGACAAGGACAATCACACGACTTTCTCTAATTGCCATTTACAACAGAATTAAATTGACATACTTACCCAACAAAAAGGCATACTTTTTATTTACTAAATATTTATTGGTATTCAAATTTTTTGAGGGAGCATGGACCTTCCAACCCTCAGAACCTCTTTCTAAAATAAAGTTTCAAAACAAAAGTGCAAACAAAATTTAATGAAATCCATTTTGTTGGTCTCTTTATAGAAAAAGTCGCAAAAAAAAAAAAAAAATGAAAAAAAAAAACTTCATTAATATATCATTTTCGCTAAACCGATTTTCTTCATAATCGGAATTTTAGCACCATATTTTATACCTAATTAATATTATATAGATTAGTATAATAAACTAAAATGGTAATTTAGAGGAAAATATAATCCCACTCCTCAGCCCAAAAAACGCCCCTTAAATGAATTTACTCGTAAAAAATATTTCAAACAAAAGTGATTGTGAAGTCAGATGCGATGGTAGTGCATAACCAGATTACTAAATTTGAGTCCTCTGCGATTTTTCGAACCATACACATTGTAATAGGATCCGAAGAGAGGGGACATAGAAATGAGAAAGGATCACTTACTAGTTTAGGCCAGACTAGAGTGGGAGAATCTATTTAAATACAGACAGCTACAGGGGAGTGTTCCAGGAGTCATGTAACAGTTCATATAGCAGTCACAACGTGTCAACAACCTTTCTCTTTCTCACTTTAAATCTCTCACCAGCATTTTTTATATTACGTGTAAATTGATGATCTAATAGGATCCGAAGAGAGGGATCCATAGCAGAGAGAGAGAGAGACATAGAAATTGACAGGATACTTACTAGTTTAGGCCACATTAGAGTGGGAGAATCTGTTTAAATACAGCTTCCAGGATTCTTGTAACAGTCCATATAGCAGTCACAACGAGTCAACAACCTTTCTCTTTTTCACTCTAAATCTCTCACTACCATTTTACATATTACGTAATAAAGTCCAGGTGGTTTGTGTTATTTTCCTTATTATACAGTGTTCAGCATTACTTCTAGTTCATTGATTTAACAAACCCAATTTCTTTCTTTGGGATACCCATTATACACATTCAAACCATTTGCTGAAAAACATTTTTTCTTTCGTATTCTGGGTTAGCTAGAAAGTATTTCCGGTGAAAACTTAATTTCAAGAATTTACCACTTTCTTTAAAAATAAGAGAAAATTAAAAAAAGCAGTTTTTCATTGCAAAAAAGAAAAGTTGATTTTTCTCCTTACAAAACCGGGGTGGCAGGCAAAATTAACTTGTAATGATGTGAAAGGAAACCTATAGAAACCTTTCCTTGATTAAAATAAAATCAAGTCACCAAAGAAATCGTGTGCTTTTATTTAAAAAAAAAACAAAAAGTTTCATTTTAAGTGGAATCAATCGTAAACATGCCATGGACAGTAAACATTTAACCTTAAGTTAAAAATAAAAAAACAATTCAGGTCAATATTTGAAAAACTTCTGAAAACTGATTAAACAAAAAAAAAAAAAATTAAATTTTTCTTTACGCTTAATCTTTTTTTTTTTAAGAGCACCTATTAAAAAAAAAAAAAAAAAAAATTAACCTTCAAAATTTTGTTTCAAAAAAACTAGTTTCAATTAATGGAATATGTGACTGGTTGAAAGTAAATGATATATAAGTAGTTTATATATATCTACTTTTCTCTACTAGTAGTCCTTGATAGAATAGAATATGTAACAGATTAAATTTATTCTTAAAAGAATTCATTCTTTACTTGATATTATAAGAAGGATTTTTTTGACATTAGAAAATTTTAGAGATCGATAATAAAGATTATAAAAAATTAAAAATTAAAAAAAAATAATAAACTCATTAAAAAAAAAAAGAATAAAATACTGTTTAATTAAAACTAGATTAAATAATTGCACATTTAGGGAAGAAATTATAGATTTATTTAATTATTTTCTTAGGGAAGGGAATAGCTAAGTGGTTAGCGTACTGGACTACCACGCGAAGGACCCCGGTTCGAATCCAGCTGTCCCTTAGATTTTTTCTTCCTAGGAAGCCCTCTACAGCTCACTATTCGGTGATGGACAGTGTTGTCTGCACCAGAGAATGCTATGGGCGCCAATGACCATAATTGTTGACGCGCCTTCAATAAAAAAAAAAAAAATTATTTTCTTTTAAACCAAAAAAAATGACACTATTAAATTGATTAATAATACAAGAACCAAAGCGTAAAATAATTATTATCGTACTTACTAAATAGGTCTAACAGATATTGTTTATAATGAACTCTACAAAACATGTACATTATTACAGCCTATAAATTACTGCAACTTCATTTTTAATACGAAACTCATATTCATTAAAAAAAAAAAAAATTGATGTTAGTTTTTAACAGTGAATGGCCCGGAATTTTGTGCAATGATTTCATAATATTGTACACTAAACTGTAATAAACTATGGCACGATTTCTCTGTGGGGGAAGAGGGGAAGTATTGAAACTAAAATAGAGAGGAAATTTAACATAAAAAAACAGAAAAAAAAAGGAAATAGCCAGTTTTTTAATGTAATATTTTTAATTGTGTTAAAAAGATGATTTTCGAACTCAGAAGACTACGAAACATTTACTAGCCACTTTATGAAATTTGAAGTATCATTCAAAAGCACATGAAAACGTAGCCTCATTAACTACAACCACAAACACACTATTACTTACTAACACATTGTGCCCGCAAGAGTATCTGTTGCATGCAGTTACTTGGGGAGTAGCGACCCCATGGGTTATCACAGCCATGCACTTTATCAGAACAGTACACAATACACTTAAACTACATTCTTCATGCTTAATCTACACTTTACTGAAGGGACAAATGCAGTACACAAACTAGGTTCTCCATCCCTAGTTAATTGGCGAAAGCCAAGGGAGAATGAAGGGATTAGTTCAGTGGTAGCGCGATGGACTAGCAACGCGGAAGTCACTGGTTCGAATCCAGCATGATGCCCTTAAATTTTTTTCTTCCTAGGAGCCTCTACAACTCACTATCCGGTGATGGGCAGTGTTGTCTATAACCAGAGAACGCTGCTTGGAAGCCGGCTGTGCATTGGAGAAGCTCCGAGGGGCACAATAGATCTGTCAGGTCGCAGTTTAATAATCCCCTACAAAAATCTACAATCTACTAAAACATTTTACAGATTGAAGGTAATAATAGCTAAGTGGTTAGCGTACTGGACTTCTACGCAGAGGTCCCTAGTTCGACTCCAGCTGCGCTGCCCTTAGAATTTTTGTCTTCCTAGGAGCCTCTGCAGCTCAATGTCCGGTGATGGACAGTGTTGTCTGTAACGAGAGAACATCAGTGCACTGAGAAGGCTAAGGGTGCCAATGACCATAAATGTTGACGCGCCTTAAATATAAAAAATAAATAAATAAATAAATTTTACAGCATCATATGTAATATAAAACTAAGAAGACCATATTACACCCTTCTTAAATATTTCTATGATATTCAAAATTCTCCCTCCTAATTATATCAAATCTGGAGAATCGCACCTATCATTTCTCTAACTGCTATTTGTTATAATTTTGTCTCATTTTTTTTTTTTTTTGGAGAATTGACACAATACTAACTGAATTAGCCTCTGTTGGCGTCGGTGCCGGGATATAGCCCACCCGAGGTTGGTAATAATAATAATAATAATAACAACTGAATTACATCTGCAACAGACAGACTGACAAAATACTGCTCTTAGTGGAAAATAAAAATAAATTAGGACAAAACTAACGCCATACTGTTACAAAACGTAGACCCTGTAACGGCAAGAGAGAGAACATAAGCCCGACCGAGAGAGAACAGACTCTCTCTGGTACTCTCTGACTTAATAAGCAGGCTAGAATGAGGAGAACCTATATATAAGCCAGTGAGAGATCTAGACATCTATCTATCAGATTCAAACGTACATCGCATCGTGTCATATCTCTACTTCCACCTCTTATTCAATAAAAATCATTACAAGTCCAGTGCAGTTTGTGTAAACTTATAGCTATATTATAACAGTGTCTTCATATCTCGTCTAATTAATCTAACATAATTTCTCTCCTCATCAACTCCATTATAACCCTTAAATCAATAGACAATTTTAATACAAAAATACTTTTGATCCCATGGACAAAAACAATGTCCTGTAGCTCGGAATAACTCTGCACAACAACAAATTTACCCTTCTGCCTTAGATGAAGTTGTATCATGATCCGGTAAATCCTGCTCAGAACCCATAAAAACAAATTTTCAAGGAAAGTGTAACAAATAAAAGTGGGGATAGCTTTATATCTGGAGCCCGATCTCCAAATACAATGTAATCTTCGTCTCAGTGTAATATTCCACATACAATGTAATCTTTAAAGTCGTTTCCGAGAAAATCCCCCCCCCCCCCCGTCCAAAACTCAAAAACCTATTCTGTAAAGTCACTTCGGATAAACCGATATTCTTCAAATTTGTAATTCTATTAAAGCTTCTAATAAGTATGTAACTTATTGTATGACTATTATGTATGTGGTAGAAATATACATTGCACTGAAGTGATACTTTAGAGGGAAGCTTAACGCTACTGACCCTCCCCCCCCCCCCCAGAAACTTCAAAAGATCAATTTTTCTAGGGAAATATTTCAAATAAAACGTGATCAAAAAAAGTGTGTGTATAAATATACGGAAATTAAGAAAAATCTTAGCAGCCATTTTCGAAAAAAAAGTGTGAAAAAAATGAAAATAATTCATAAAGACGTAATTCCGGATGATGGATTTTTGCCTTCTTGTCAGCTGTGATGGTAGTACCTAAACGGAATATCAAATGGCCAGCCAGCATTGTTTTCATGACACAAAAACTTAATAATTACAAATTGTTCTCTTTAATCTTCTTCCAAAAAAAATCCGAACATATATATGATAACAAATAATATACCTATATTTTTAAAAATATATATATATATTGTTTTTTTTTAATTCAAAGCGCGTCAACATCTATAGTCATTAGCGCTCGGAGCTTTCTCACTCAGTGCCCTGCCGGCCTCCAAAAGTGTTCTGTCGCTACAGACAACACTGTCCATCACCGAACAGTGAGCTGCAGAGGCTCCTAGAAAGAAAAAAATCTAAGGTAGACCTGGACTCGAACCCGGGACCTCCGCGTGGAAGTCCAACGCGCTAAACCACTCAGCTAATCTCTCCCCTTTAAAAAATAATTAATATCCTTGTAATAAACAACAAAATATTGATTACGAAATAATAATAGTAATAAAAAAAAAAAATTCAGAAATTAATTGTCTGTAAAGTAATTGCATAAAAAAAAAAAAAATTACAAGTAATTTACTTGCTTTAGAAGCAAAACGTGTTAATATATTATATTGTATAATATTTGAAATTCTCACGAATAATTTTTCATTTTATTTTAATATTACATAGTTATGGGAACTTATTTGTTTGGTAACACAATATAGTAGTTATAATATTGTGCTGCATGGAGACCAAACAATTCATTAGATAATATTAATAATCACCCTGTAGCAAAAATTGTTAACATATTTATTTGATTATGACCCTATTTTTACTTTCTCTTACTCCTAGTAAGAGGAAATATTGTAATAGTGTCAAATTTTCGATATTCAGTTTTCACCGGAAATATCCGTTTTGAGGTCCCCTGAGTCCAAAAAACTGGCTTTTATCAAATGATGTGTCTGTGTGTGTGTGTGTGTGTATGTGAACACCATAGCTCAAAAAACGAAAAATCGTAGTAGGTTCGAACTTGATATTCCGTTTAGTTATCAGATCACCATAGAATCCGACAGTGGCTCATCTGACAAAATTCCTCAACCGGAAGTACCACTTTACTAGTTTTTTTTTTTTACGTTTTTGCGATTTTCTCGAAAATAGCTCCAATGATTTCCTTCTAACTTTACATATCAACTATACATACAAAGAGCTACACTTTTATTTGAAACATTTCTCCGGAAAAATTCATTTAAGGGCACTTCTGGGGGAAGAATGGGGTTAGGTTTTCATCTAAAGTGCTATTTCAGTTTATTAGACAATTCTGTCATCTAAATAATGTTAATTAGAATTAAATATGTTGTTGAAATTCCGAGTTTCAAAAAAAAATCGGATAACCGGAAGTGCGTTTACTTTACCACTTTACTAAATGATTTTTCTACTTTTTTACGATTTTCTCAAAAATGTCTTCGACGATTTTCTTGAAACTTCTTATATAAACTAAACATGCAAAGATCTACAACATTTATTTAAAGCATTTCTCTGGGAAAATTCATTTAAGGGCATTTTTAGGGGAGAGTTGGGGTTAACAGCTTCCTCTAAAGTGCTATCATAGTTGGATTATACAATTCTATCATCCTAACAAAATTAATTAGAAATAAATAGATGGTCAAAATTCCGAGTTTCAAGAAAATTATTAAACCGGAAGTGCGCTTAGACGAATTTCGTTAAATTTGGTACAGAAACTATGAAATTTGTCAATTATAATTTTGAGGACTGGAGTAAGAGAAAGTTGTGTGAGTGTTTCACACCAGATTTTTATCCTTTTATCCTTTTTTATCAGATATTTATAGCAAGCGTGCAGGTACGATTTCTATTAAATAATTCCATCAGTTTTATGCAACATTCTTGAAAATGGATCAAACGATTTTCCTTAAACTGTACATACATATTATCACTTTTATTTGAATCATTTTTCTGGGAAAATTATATTTAGGAGATCCTGTAAGGAACTGCGACAAAGGTCTATCACCAAATTGTCATTTTAATGATGTTTGTGCTTGGTGAATGTGAACAATCGTGCACAATGAAATCAACTTCAACATAGGCGCTCGCCCAGGTGTTCTATTTGAATCACCTAAGTTTTAATTATAAACATGTTCAATGTTGAATTTATAAGAATTGCTGAAAAAGGAAATCGTATGAGTGTTTTCTTAATTTGTGTTTTTTTTTTTTTTTTTTTTTTTTTTTAATAACAGTCGAATTATGTGACAGTTATTCCGCTAAAAATAAGTAGCTACAATTGGAATTTTTACTCTTGCAATCACCAGAGAATAATTAACACAACAAAAGATGTTTCTCAAGATTAAAACAAAAATAAAAACCTTAAAATATTTAAATAGATACACAAATAAACATATATTGACACATTTGAAAGACAATCATATCCATAGCAATGTTCCTGCTTTAAAATTCTATTGTGGTCCACTCACACACACATTCTCTTACTACAATTTTACATACTTATGTTTGATTAAATTCTATTCTAACAAAATAATTTCTGTTATTGAGTTGGTCTTCAAGATGCATAAATGGGAAAATCTAATCTTTATTATAAATTACTTTTTTGGAAGAAAGCATAAGCCTACAACCTCCCACAAAGCCACGGTTAAATGAATTTACTCCAAAAAAAATTAATTGAAACAAAAGTGACAGGTCTCTCTCTGTCTGTTTGTATGGTCAGTAGAACAAGGTTAATGAAATTTAAAAAGAAAAAAAAAAAAGGAATGGAGTAGCTAAGTGGTTAGCGAACTGGACTCCCACGCGGATGATCCGGGTTCGAGCCCAGCTGTGCTACCCTTAGATTTTTTTTTTTTTAGAAACCTCTACAGCTCACTGTCCAGTGATGGATCGGGTACGGAATACCTGCTTCATCTGAATGGCAGGGCAAAGTCACGGCCTTGTCAGGAGGGTGTTGCAAAACCGTAGGCCATGGACAGGCGTGCCTGTCGATGATCGGGCCAGTGACCATTCTAGTCCTTTAAGTAGGAGGCTTGTTCTCTCTGGTACCACGGGATCGTGAGTCAGCCTGGCAGAGCTTGCTCTGCATTCACGAGCTGAGGAAAGGTTTAATGGTGGTCGAGGTTAGCAGGGAAGATATAGATTTTTCCAAGCATTTCTTTTAAGTCGGCTGTAGTTGGTTGGTGGACTCCCACGCGGATGATCCGGGTTCGAGCCCAGCTGTGCTACCCTTAGATTTTTTTTTTTTTAGAAACCTCTACAGCTCACTGTCCAGTGATGGATCGGGTACGGAATACCTGCTTCATCTGAATGGCAGGGCAAAGTCACGGCCTTGTCAGGAGGGTGTTGCAAAACCGTAGGCCATGGACAGGCGTGCCTGTCGATGATCGGGCCAGTGACCATTCTAGTCCTTTAAGTAGGAGGCTTGTTCTCTCTGGTACCACGGGATCGTGAGTCAGCCTGGCAGAGCTTGCTCTGCATTCACGAGCTGAGGAAAGGTTTAATGGTGGTCGAGGTTAGCAGGGAAGATATAGATTTTTCCAAGCATTTCTTTTAAGTCGGCTGTAGTTGGTTGGTGGACTCCCACGAGGAGGATCCGGGTTCGAGTCCAGCTCTGCTACCCTTGGATTTTTTTCTTAGAAGCCTCTACAGCTCTCTGTCCGGTGATGGATCGGGTACGGAATACCCGCTTCATCTGAATGCCAGGGCAAAATCCCGGCCTTGTCAGGAGGGTGTTGTAAAACCGTAGGCCATGGACAGGCGTGCCTATCGATGATCGGGCCAGTGACCATTCTAGTCCTTTAAGTAGGAGGCTTGTTCTCTCTGATACCACGGGGTCGTGAGTCAGCCCGGCAGAGCTTGCTCTGCACTCACGAGCTGAGGAAAGGTTTCGTGGTGGTCGAGATTAGCAGGAAAGATATAGATTTTTCCAAGCATTTCTTTTAAGTAGGCGGTAGTTGGTTGGTTTGCCCTCGAGGAATAGTTCCGCCTTTTTCCAATCTCTCACAAGAACAACAACATGTCCGGTGATGGACAGTGTTGTCTATAACGAGAGAACACTGTCCGGAGGCCGGCAGTGCACTGAGAAGGCTCCGGGCGCCTTTTCCATCAATGACCATAGATAATAGATTGCCTGGGTTGTGAGGAAATTAGGTTCAGAACCTTTTATCGGAAGAAAATATCTGTGGAAGAGCTTAAGGGGCTATTTCCCCTTAAGGTTATTGTCCGATTTTTTTTTTCGAACTGCGGAAAATCTTAGATGGATTAGACCCGGGTCTAGATATTTGTTCTAGACCCGGATTATTGTTGTTTTTCTTGTGATAAATAATAATAATCGTACATGGCATTTGAAAAGAAATCCCAAAAAAGTAATGGGCATTCCCGGCAGAACTCTTTTTAAATGAATTTATAATATATATATATTATGTTGATTACAATGTGTTGCCGGTGTAAACCAAATTTCGTAAATTTAACATAATCCCAATATTTGCTCTTACGGCGGTGAGAAAAAGTAAAAATTTAAATAAAAAATTATGTTTTTTTTTCTTTCAGCCAGCTTCATACATTATAATAGATTTAAATAAAAAAAAGTTATTACTAAATCTGTGAACAAATATGACCTGAATATTTTAGGTTAATCATACACTTTTATAATCGAATATATTTGCATGATTTAATAAAACTGGTTGTACCTTGCAAAATTTTTTTTTTTTTACTTCATTCATAATTATATTCTAATGTGTATTCAATATGCTTATCGATATTTTTAACCATAATAATAAAATTATTTAAATAAATAAGAGCAGTGAAAAAGTCAAACATAAATTGAACATTAAATAAATACGTATATATTTATGTTAATTTACATAATAATAATAAAATTGAAGTACTTACTTTGGCCAAGGTTATGTTAACCTTGTCTTAAAAAAAAAATAAGTTACTTAAAACAATGATCAAAGTCATGCAATCGAAGAAATAGAAATTCACTAAATTTGTTAAAAGAAAACGTGACAATAGTTAGCAATTTACTACAACCGGAAAAAGTTAGTACAGAATACATGCAAATATCACATGTAGACAGATATATATATACGTACAGTAACTAATTTATTGTCCTCCATAATTTTATGTAGAATCCATTTTTCCACAAAACATATTATAACATATTGTAAATTGACAAATTTTATTAGTTAGTATAGGAAAATTTAAAGAAAATTATACGGTGTTTATATTAAAGAAAATTTGGGAAAACTGAAGAAAAATAAAAATGTACAGTAAAAACGCATTTCCAGTTTACTACTTTTCTTGAAACTCAACATTTTGGCAATCTATTATATTTCTAATTAATTTTATTTAGATTTGCAGAAATTCTATAATCAACTAAGATAGTATTTTAGAAAAGTAAACATAAACCTTTCCCCTCTCCCAACAGTCCTCTTGAATGTCTTTACCTTGGAGGATTTTTTTTCAAATAAAAGTTGTAGCTCTTTAAAGTTGTAGGTCCACATAATTATTTTTTTTTTTTAAATCGTTGGAGCCGTTTTAAAGGAAATAGCAGAATACTGAAAAAACTGTAACGTTTTTCCCTCTTAACTAGCTACTGCAACTAGTTATAAGTGGGGTTCGTATAGATAAAATACTCTAAACTTCAATAAAGAAAACACCAATTTATTGTTATACACAATAAATTACAAAATACAAAACCTTAATAATAATTACTTCACAGTTTAAACCACAAAAGTTTACTTTGTTTCACTTTTTATACACGTTCCACAAACTAGTGACTTCGTTTGTAATTAGAAAAAAACTCTCTCAACTCTCTGCAGTACCACAAATTATACCGGTGGAGAATCTTCTAGAATCTTCTCAATTCTTCCACAAAGAACTAGATCGCGTCGCTAGCGCTTCCTAGCGGTCACTAAGAGAACTTGAGGTTCCTACTTCCTCTCCTAGATGGCACCACTAGCTGCGTTACAATACTTTCTTAATAAAAACGCACTACCGGTCATCTGACTTTCTTAAAAACATGGAATTTCAACAACATATTTAATTCTAATTAATATTATTTAGATGATAAAGTAAACTGAAATAGCACTCTAGAGAAAAAAAACCTAACTCCACTCCTTCCCCAAAAAAGTACCCTTAAATGAATTTTTCCAGAGAAATATTTGAAATAAAAATTAGAGCACTTTATATGCATAGTTGATATATTAATTAAAAAAAAAGAAGAAGAAATCGTTGAAACCGTTTTTGAGAAAATCATAAAAAAAAACTGGAAAAAAAAATTTTGTAAAGTGACCATTTCCGATTGAACGATGTTTACGAAAAGCTTATTCTCATGTCTCCTGATAGTACTTTAACGAAATATTAACGATTGAACATTTTGATTTTTCGTTTTTAAGAAATGCTGTCCCACAAACATACACCACAAACAGACTAATAGCTAAAAACCACTTTTTTTAGGACTCAGCGGACCTCAAAACGGATATTTCCGATGAAAACGTGATATAGGAAATTTGACACGATTACAATACTTCGTCTTACTAACAGTAGGAGAAATTAAAAAAAAAATGAATAATAAAGACAGGCCCTCAATACTAATACAAGTTTCAATTGTTCCGAGTTTTTATCGTACACTCAAAAGGAATTGTTTTATTATGGTAAAAACGAGCTCCTGTTAGGAAAATAACTAAAGGAAGTACCGCAGAACATGAATCTAATGGCTCCGTTTTACTGATTCAAACATGGAATCCGAATACTCTTTAAAGTGGTTATTAATGATTAGAAGGTCACGTTATTAAAAATCTGATAAGAAACACTCAATTGACTTTCTCTTATTGCGATTTAGATAGTTGAAATTCAGGAAATTCTCTTCAAACTTTGAAATGTTACTAAATTTAACTGGCTTGCTTATTTGGTGGGGAGGACTTAAACTAAAAGCGACATTTGAAGGAAGCGTATATCTTCCAACTCCACCCAAAACAATCTACTTATTCAAATAAAGCTACAAACAAAGATGATAGGTCTATTTACAGGATCTATAGTTTGTAGTATATAAATTAAAATAAAATTGTTGGAGTTGTTTGGAGTAAATCGTGAACAATAAAAAAAAAAGAAAACACTCAATAAAGTCGTACTAATGATTTTAATCAATCTTTTCGGGCCCTGTAATATTCTTCAATAAAATATCAAGTTTCCTTTAATTTTTCGTTTTTAAGTTATACCCTTTTCTCTCACGTACACAAAAATGAAAACCTTTTTTTTTCAAATTCAGAGGACTATATTTTTTGACAATATATTTACGGTGAAAAAACTTGTTACTTAATTTCGTAAATTTGAAACGATTTATATACGTATTTTCTCTTACTGCTGTAAGAAGGACCAGTGTAAAAAATTAAAATGCACTGAAAAACAAAATGTTTACAATAAATTCAGCCAAATAACTAATAAGGAAATAGGTTTCATATTTTTAAAAAGCAATCATCATTAATAAAAAGATTAATCCTTAATTGATGATGAAGGACAAGTTCATTATAATTATGAATAATTAAAAAAAATACAGTTTTTATTTGTATTTGTGTAGTTCAGTTATATGAAAATAAAATTTAATTGGAATTCTTCTTGATCTGAGTAAAATTATTTGGAGTGTTCAGCAACTTATGCCATGTGGCCTTTACACAACCACTCATTTATAGTTCGGCAACTTAGTAGTGAAACTTGTAGGCGGAGTTAAGTGACGTCACAGCTACTAGAAAGCTTGGGCAATGGGCGGAGCTTAACACCCGTTTAGGTGTTCCAACTAAGTTGCTGAGCTATAGTTTTTTTTTTATGTTACTATTATCTGGGAACTTCAGTTTCCCAGATAATAGAAGTTTCTTTTTTAATTCATTAGAAAAGACAACGGTCGGATTTTCATAAATACACCCAGTAAAAATCTGGTGTGAAACACTCACACAACTTTCTCTTCACTCCAGTTTTCAAAATTGTATCTAATTGACAAATTTTATGGTTTGTGTAACCAAATTAAACTGATATTCGTTGAAAACTGAAAAAACTGTTTAGTAAAAGCGCACATACGGTTTACTAATTGTCTTGAAACAAAGGAATTTTGGCCATCTATTTATTTCTAATTAATTTTGTTTGGGTAGTAGAATTGTATAATCAACTACGACAGTACTTTAGGGAAAACATAACCTCACCCCATCCCCCAAAAGCCCCTTTAAATGACTCCACCTGGAGAAATGTTTCAAATAGAAGTCTCTGTTGGGTAGTTCACATTCCTAGTTTAAAAACAATCGTTGGTCCCGTTTTCGAGAAAATACCAGAAAACTGAAAAATACTTAGTACTAAAAAACGCACTTCCGGTGTTCAGATTTTCTTCACACTCGGAATTTCAACAACATATTTAATTCTAATCAATATAATTTAGATGTTAGAATTGTTTAATTAAACTAAAACAGCACTTTAGAGGACAACACACCCACCCCCCTGCACCTAAAAGTGCGCTTAAATGCAATAAATGCTTAAGTGTGGAAAAACGTTTCAAATAAAAGTTGTAGCTCTTTGTGTGTGTAGTTGATATACCAAGTTTGAAGAAAATCGTCGGAGCCATTTTTGAAAAAAAAAAACGCAAAAAAGTGAAAAAAACATTTAATAAAGTGGTACTTCCGGTTGAGCAATTTTGACCGCTGACCTACTGTCAGATCCCATGGTGATACCTAAACGGAATATCAAGTTTGGACTTTCTACGATTTTCCGTTTTTGAGGTATGCTGTTCAGCTACATACATACATACATACATACATACACACACCGACCATTTGCTAAAAACCACTTTTTTGGACTCAGGGGACCTCAAAACGGATATTTCCGGTGAAAACTCGATATCGAAAATTTGACAAAGACTGCATATGAGTATTTTTGTTTTTTTATGAATTTAAACGGAAGACATTTTAGTCTTATGTTAGTTGATTTGGATTTTAATAAACAAAGTAAATTAGATCAGAAATTTGTGGTTTTCATGAAAATAATTTAATTATATGCCTTTCTAATGAATTGCATAGTACCACGACGACCATCATACCTACGAAAACTTTTGGGTAAAAAATTAAGACTAATCGATAATTGCTAGTTGCTTGAGGCCTCAAAACATCCGAACATTAATAAAATAAGATGCTAGATTTTCCTAAACAATATCCTACCCTCCAGGATGATCAATTCGAAATTGTTCCACGTTGGTTGGAAGCAATGACCGGAACTGAAACTTGTTCTATAATCCTCTCTAATGGATTCTGCAGGATTCGGAGATCTTGCTGTAGGATTCATTTTGATAATCACCAAAAGGTGAGTTATGTGCATTTGAATGAACGTGCATTATCATGTGTAGTTAATAAACAATAATTGTACACAGTAATTAATTATGTGCATTAATTATACACAGTGGTTTTCTCCAGAAAAATGGAATCTGGACTATGATGATTCCTTACCTAGCATAAATCCTTGCATTAAAAACATAGTGACTCACGCATTCATTTTACGTAGAACGTGTCACTCTACCGACTTCTCCACATCTGAATAAGAACAGCTTCACGCTAATCAAGTAATCCAACAAAAGATACTGATTCACAAAATGCCGCCTACCTTTCGATTCGATGCTCCTCCAGCAATAGATGCTAATGCTGCGTGATATTTGAAATCCATAGAACATATTATTTTGTCCGAAGAAACTTAATTTTAAGGATATTTTCAATTTTGTTCTTAACTTTAGAACCGGTTAATTAGTACGGAGAGGTAACCTTTTAATACACGGTCTACTTACTTTATTTACAATAAACGCTAAAAGATCTTCGTGAATATCGGAAAAACTGGCATTCAGCAATCTGTCATATACTGTCCCATCATTCGCCAAGGTGAGATCCTCTCTCCTTAAAACCATTTGTAAATTTAAAACTGTATAAGTTTGTTGCTGATTCAATAAAATTATGATTTTCAACTAACGGTACTTTACTCAACTAGCCAACTAATCAACTAATGTCAAAAGAATAATTGATAATTAATAAACAGCAAATAAATTTAAACAGTAAACATTAATACTTATAATTAACTTCACTTCAAGTGAAGTTTATAAGTAAATCAAAAGAAAAAAAAAAGAACAAGTATCCGTTATATGTTCTGTCGTAAAAATATTCGATATGCAACCGAACATAACCGAGGCTTCATGATTAAACTGCAAAAGTTTACTGATAATCATAGACTTTGATTAGAGGGCAAATAATGAATAAATTTAATATCTAATTATTACATCTAACGGGAAGGAGCAAAGTTTCAATTAGATATTAACAGTAGCCATTTTGCTAAGCTCTCTTTAACACAAATTACTCTAAAAACTACATAATAAAGTAATTTTATCTATTAAAAAATTTCAAATTAACTTAATGGATTAGAAAAGTTTATAACTTCTCTCTGAAAGTTTATTTTCATTAGCTACTATCACAATAAAAAAGAAAAGAAATTACTATGTTATCAGAGGTCAGTTTTAATTAGAGATCAACATTTCTTATCAAAGATCAAAACAGTCTTTAATATGATCCATGAAAGTGGATTATCTTTGTTTTATAAATGATCGGTAAAGTTTAATTATTTTGATGACCTTCAGTTTATTATATTTATTATCTCTTTTTTAAGTAATCATTAAATTATGCTTCCGGAAAAAAGTTATTATGGAATAAGCTAACAAATGGAAATAAAAGACGTTACTAAGATATCTGAAGATAACAATATATTTGACCTCAAAGTAGTCAATTTCATTTTTTTGGTTACATTACCAGGGCTGAACAGTTCAAGGTGGGACCCATCCTTATTGGTGTCTTTATTATTTCAAATATCCTACGTAAACCTAGCGGGATTTGATGGTTGGTGAATGGTGGTGAATTGAGAACACAGGAACTTACCGAAAATACTCACAATTTATGTGTTAAATGATTTACTGATTAAGAAGAGAAGAGCATATTAGAGGGCTGAGAAACCGAGGGAAGAGTAATGACATTGCTAACGTGATGATGGTAGAATAGTGTAGCGTTGGCTGGTGTAAGTCGCTTATAGAGTGACACTGTCGCTAGTTAGAACTCTTATTTGTACTAATCGTTGATTAGCTAATGTGGCAATGGTGAACTTTTCAACGTTGAGATTAGTTAACTCGTCGAAATTGATGTGGTGACGCATGTTTACACTTTAAAATTTATCTGGTGACTGATGTTAAGTTTTCAAATGGTTGATTCTTGTAAACAATTCATTCAATCGCTAGTGATAGTTTCTAGTTGTGAAACTGACTGGTCATACCCACTACAATGTATTGGCTCATTAGCCAATACATTGTAGTGGGTATGACAAGGAAAAGTATACATAGTTAACGCACGCTTGGAGGCTCAGTGGTCGCGCCTCGATGCGGCTGCTAATTCAACTTTGTATTGCGAATTTGTTGGTGATTGGTTCCAAACAACTATATTTGTTTTTTTTTTTTTGCCTTCGTTTCCTTTTATAAGTGATAAAATTATTGCTTTTTAGGAATTATTGCTAACGTTTTAGCTTTCTTAGATCGGGCCATTTCGCAGGGTTATATTTGTACAAAGAAACAATTGGCATGTTTACTGATTGTTATGTTTATTGTTATCTTGTTTCTTTGTACAAATTTAGCTCCGATGAAGGTCTGACCACCAGGATTGAAAAGTTGGCACATGAGTAGTTTCTTTACGCCCTATACCTTCCCTCCCACCACCAATCAATTTTTTTATCAATTATTATTTCAGACTTTTTTGTTATTTAATACTATGATTTTTAACGTTTCGTTATTAAGCGCTCATTTTTAAAGTTTCGATATTCAGTAGACACTCTTTGTTTATGCCCCTAATTTAAATTGAAACCTAATTATAATTGATGCTTGAATATATCCTTAAAAAGCTCTTTTTTATTAACCTTAAAAGGGGTTTTTATTTTCCTTTGTTATCTAAGTATGAACATATTCTTACTTATCAAAACCATAATACGTATTGAAGATATCATCAAAGTGGGAACAAAGTAATTCTTCTTCCGAGTTTCGCTATTTCCTTAAAAGCGATTATAAAGAATTTATTTAAACCTACTGTAGTTACACTGCATTTTGCTGATCAGTAAACAATTCACTGAACAGTTTCGGGCGATATCGCCCATCTTCAGGATGTGTTGGTCAACTGTGTGGTATCACCCATTAGTACACTTTATCAGTAAGACATTGTGTAGTGATAAAAGAAAAACGAAATCTGTGGGTGACCACAAAATAAAGCGTGCTATCAACGGAAAAAATGTCTGATCCACTGAATAGTTTAATTATGGGAAACAATAAAGTAAATACTCATATAATTAAAAAAACAAAAAAACAAGAAACTCACTCTTTTGAAAAAACCTCTTTTATTCTCAATTATGTTCTTTGAACGTATCAAATTAAAAGTTTAACTTGCTTAATATTAATTAACATTCAAATTCTATTACGTTGAAAAAAATATATATTTAAAAGAATCTGCTTGCTTGAAATATGAGATTGTATCCCGTAATCAAGCACATTAATAACTTACTCCTTAACTGTGCAAAAATTTCTTTAGTTAATAAATAATGGGCACTGTTGCTAAAACTTTTGACCAGCCAGTAACACCTAATTGGCTTGCCATAGGAGAAAGCGTTAGAAAGTACCCTTCTACTGACAAGTTCGATACAAGTGTCTGCTGTATGCAACATACAAACTCCTGTATTAAATAAAATGTTTATTTTATAATTTTTTTTTTTTTAACAAACTAAAATAAAAGTTAGCAAACTGACATTTTTAAGAATAAAAAAAAATGTTGGTTCATTAAAATTTGACATGATCAGGCAATGGAGGCGAATATTATGGTAATATTTGGGCTAACTGGAAGTATTACTTTACTGAAACTGGTTTATCAGTTTATTTCTATACACACAAAGCGGTAATAAGGATTCTCTTTTATAGTTGGAACATAAAAAAAAAAATCTGGTGTGAAACACTCACACAACTTTCTCTTCACTCCAGTTTTCAAAATTGTAATTGACAAAATTTTATAGTTAGTATACCAGATTTAATGAAATTCGTCGAAAACTGAAAAAAACTGTTTAGTAAAAGTCCACTTCCGGTTTACTCGTTTTCTTGAAATTCGGAATTTTAGCCATCTATTTATTTCCAATTAATTTTGTTTGGATGATAGAACTGTATAATCAACTATGATAGCACTTTAGAGGGAAACATAACCCCGCTCTTCACCCAAAAAAAAAACCCTTGAATGACTTTACCAGGAGAAATGTTAGCAATAAAAGCTGGATTATATGTCTAGTTCACATACCAAGTTTAAAGAAAATTGTTGAAGTCGTTTAAGAGAAAATAGCAGAAAAACTGAAAAACACATTTCAGTGAAAAACGTACTTCCGGTCATCCGATTTTTTTCAAACTCAAAATTTCAACAACATATTTAATTCTAATTAATATTATTTAGATGACAGAATTGTATAGTAAAATGAAATAGCACTTAGTGGAAAATTCTAATCCCCATCCCTACCCCAAATTTCCCCTTAATTGCATTTTCCTGGAGAAATGTTTCAAACAAAAATTGTAGGTCCATTGTATGTATGTGTAGTTAATATATAAAAGTTTAAAGAAAATCGTTGGAGAATATTTTTGAGAAAAAAAAATGGAGAAACATCATTCAGTAAAATGGTAGGTACTTCCGGTTGAGAAGTTTTGATAAAAATAACTTACTGTCAGATCCCATGGTGATATCTAAACGGAATATCAGGTTTGAAGTTTTTTGGACTCAAGGGATCTCAAAACGTGTATTTCCGGTGAAAATGCTATATCGAAAATTTGACACGATATCGAGAATTTGACACATTTTTTTTTTTTTTTAATAACGCCTGCGCCTTCACTGATTTGTCATCATTCGGCGCCTTGCAACCCAGTATAACTTGTTCGCAAATTCGCGATCGTCTGTGCCATTCCTTGTTATGTCTGCTAAACCTGCGCATCGAAGCAGGTGTTGGGCGTTCATCTCTCCAGCCCGGCACAGAGGACAATTAGGGCTCTCCACCACACCAATACGGTACAGATGGGCCTGCAGAAAGTCATGTCCAGTCATCATTCTGAAGGCCGCCACCATTTCAGCACGTTGCAGTGCCTGTGGGAGCGGGGCATTGAGGAGACTTCCCCATGACCTTCCCTCAGCCTGTTTCTCTTGCATCATTCTCAGCAGCTCCTTCATCCGGGACTTTATGAGGCGTTTAGCAGAGGAGAGTGGAAGAGGCGGATGCGGCTGTTGTTGCAACGCTCCTTGCCGCGCTAACTCGTCAGCCTTGTCATTCCCAAAGAGGCCACAGTGGCCAGGAATCCACTGTAGAACCACGTGGTGCCCACCTGACATCAACAAGTCTGCATTTCTCCTCGCCTCAATCACCTCCCCGCTGTCTGTAAAGTCCCTGCCAGCTACTGCAATTATTGCCGCCTTGGAATCCACAAAAATCACCAACTTAACTGGCGTTGTCCTTTTTGAGACTTCTTTCAAAGCCATTGAAATGGCCTTGACTTCTCCGTCAAAATTTGTGGAGTTAGCACCAACCGGCGCAAGAAGTGAGAATGATGCACAGTACACTCCGGCCCCCGCGTTACTGTTACTAGATTGGGCAGAGCCATCTGTATACACACATGCAGCCATTGTTCTGTGGGGTAACGCGTACATATGGTTTCCTGGGCCAGTGCACGCAATTCCCATTCTGGGGTGTCTGCTTTATTGACTGGGTGCAGGAGATCCAGCTTGTATTCTGCCACATGTTTTAACTTAAGAGAGAGGATGTCTGGGAGAGAATTTGACACATAATCCCTACCGCTCACCCAAAAGCCGCGTTAAATTAATTAACCAGGAGAAATATTTCAAATAAAAGTTGTAGCTCTTTATATGTGTAGTTAATTTTGTTTATACACTCACAGATACATATATAAAGATCTTTCGCTAGATTTTGCTTTGAAAAAAAAAAAATGTTTCATAGACAGGCGACCTCAAAACTTGATTTCAAAAATTCGCATGATACGATCGCCTCTATTGTTAGAAATAAGACAAAGCGAAAAACAAAGAAATTATAATTGACAAATTTTATAGTTTGTTTACCAAATTTAACGAAATTCGTCGACAACTGAAAAAAAAAAACTGTTCAGTAAAAGCGCACTTCCGGTTTTTTCTAATTTTCTTGAAACTCGGAATTTCTAGCAATCTGTTTATTTATAATTAATTTAGTTTGGATGATAGAATTGTATAAACAACTATGATAGCACATTAGAGGAAGTTGTAAACCCACCCCTCCCTTAAAAGTGCCCTTAAATGAATTTTCCCAAAGAAATGTTTTAAATAAATGATGTAGATCTTTGCATATTTAGTTTATATTTTAGCAATTTCAAGAAAAATCGTCAAAGCAATTTTTGAGAAAATCGCGAAAAAAGTGAAAAAAAAAAAATATCATTTAGTAAAGTGGTAATGTAAACACGCACTTCCGGTTATCCGATTTTTTTTTTCAAACTCGGAATTTCAACAACATATTTAATTCTAATTAACATTATTTAGAAAGAAACCCCTTCATTTGTCTATAGGCAAAAATTGTTGGAAATTTTAAACTTTTATATGGACTATCGACCGATATTCACAGGTGGGTGAAAAGTAGACAATGGTGTTGGATGTGCAATATACACTGAAGGAGTTACCGCTATCTGGACACTCCCCCATTACGCAACAGTATACACTGCTGAAACATATGCCATCTGGCAGGCTTTAAAAATGATTAGTGATACGAATTACCCTAAGGCGCTGGTGCTGACAGACTCCTTAAGCGCATTAAAGGCGCTCCAGGATAAGTTTTCGAATGATCCTTTAATTAATCATATCTATGATACATTACACCACCTGTCAACATGCGGGCAGAGAGTGATATTTGTGTGGGTGCCAGGTCATATAGGTATATCCGGAAATGAAAAAGCCGATGAAGCAGCCAAACTTGCTGCGTCTTCAAATGTAGAATATGCCATCCCTGTCCGACCAACTGACCTCTAAACATTGATGAAAACAGTTATTGCTAGAAAATGGCAAACCCAATGGAATAGTCTAAATGAAAAATTAAAGGAGGTAAAATCGTGTGTGTTAAGGAGGTCGGTTGAGAGTTTCCCTAGGCGCGAGTCAGTCATTCTTACAAGGCTCAGGATTGGGCATACGCGTTTGACACATGGATATCTTTTAGTGAATGAAAAGAGACCGGAATGTCCAACATGTAGGGAAAGGTTGACGGTGGCCCACATATTAGAAGGGTGCCAGGCACTGCGTGAACAAAGGCAAAGAGCAGGCCTGCCACACGACTTGCGTGCAATATTGAAAGATGGTTCCCCATATATCAGAGGACTATTTGCCTTCCTGAAGAATATTAATTTATATAATAAGATTTAGGTTGTTAGCTAGTTAGTTTATGTAGTAGTTAGGTAGTTAGGAATATGGTATAGTTAGTTTGTTAGGTTCTATTTTAATGGGGAGCGGAATATATAGTACCCTCCCCTAGTGTGAATGAAGTGTGTACGTATTTATTGGTGCGGATGTATTTATCAGCGAGAATGTTGGTACAAATGTTTTTAGGTTAGTATTTTAACGGGGAGTGCAAGGAAATTATATAAAAGTACTTCACTCCCACTTGTGTATAGTGTGTATAGATTATGATTAGGAGTAGGAGATGTTGCAAATAGTCTCCTCTGAAGTGAACTAAGTAGATCTCACAAAGAAGACGGGAACAAAGTAGATCAATGAAAATTCTCGACTCAAAATTAAAATGAACATAGTAACAGCATTACCCATTGATACATCTTTTTACTGGTGGCCTAATGGATGGCGCATATCTCCCTTGACTCTCTCCCCTCCCGTCGGCAAGCACGATGGTCAAGAGGAGAAGACAGAACGGGAGTAACCCCTGCTTACCACGCTCCGACCGTCTTTGGAAACAAAGACGTCGATCTGGATGCTGAGTATGATTGGGGTGAACGCCTACCCAGCTCTAGAGGAAATGTCTGTAATGAAAACTTTGAGGGGCGCTAATAACCTTAGTAGTTGATGCGCAAAAAAAAACAAAAAAAAAAACATTATTTAGGTGGCAGAATTGTCTAATAAACTGAAATAACACTAGATGAAAACCTTAACCCCACCCTTCCACCATAACAGTCCAGAGAAATGTTTCAAATAAAAGTTGTAGCTCTTTATTATGTATAGTTAATTTTGTTTATACGCACACAGATACACATATATATATACAGACCTTTCGCTAGATTTTTCTTTGAAAAAAAACTTTGTTTCATATAAAAGGCGACCTCAAAACTTGATTTCGAAAATGTTAGAAATAAGATAAAGCAAAAAATAAATAAATAAAAAAATTTAAAAAAATTCATAATTAGTATTGTAGCAATATACAAAATTAATAGCTACTTATATTTTGGTAGTATATAATATTTAAAATTAGAAACTATTTGTTGACAAACTCCTTTAGGAACAAAAAAAATTCATGGCTGTTGACATTCTCCTACCACCAATGTGATTCTAATCCATAATCCTTGAAAAACCTTTCTTTCTGTTCACTTTTTTTTTGTTACAGATTTACTTTTTTAGTTTGTTAGAATTATTTAATGATAAAAATATTTGTATATGAATATTTCTGTCACACTGTCTGGAAGACTGGAAATATTAAATCCATCAACCGGAAGTGCGAATTTATTTAAAGGCTTTTATTGTCAAAAAATAATTACCCATGATTTCCTTAAAACTTCGCACACTAACTACACATACATATTAATTGTCTGTCCGTCTGTCTGTCTATTTCTTATTTGAAACACTTTTCTAGAAAAAAATTTTATCGATTTTTTTTTTTTTTTTTGAAAAAAATATTTCCAACAATTTTCTTTAAATTGTGTGGGGGGGGGGGGGGTTGATCTTGAAAATCTGTGATATTAGCCTTGACACTAAAAACTACCTTTACAAGTTTTTTATTGGAGACTGATTTCAAGGTGCTCACTTTGTGGTCCATAATACGTACGTACAATCACATTTAGACAGTACCTTATGTCCTAAAAAAAAAAAAAAAAAAAAATCAACAAATATAATCCTCAACTTATAAAATTACAACTGCTGCCATAATCAGCACCACTACTGCGACCTTGGAGATCCTTTTAAACCTACCTCCATTCAAAATTTACATCCAAGGCGTAGCCAGGACGGTAGCAGTTAGATTATTAAAGGACAAGCTCCGATATGTTCCATTCGGAACATATCACACACTATGCGAAGAACTGGAGGTAGACACAGTTCTGGGTCTGCTATCCAGTATAATGGCTTGGGAGGGAGGTGAAGGGGCTCATTTTACTACGCCCTACTCGGTTATGGTATTATGCCTCTCGATGCCGTAGGTTAGCCTACCCCTACTTTCCCCTTTGCCTTTTCTGGTGCCATGGGGGAGCCTCTCGCCTATATCGCCACCCCCACTAGGTTAAGATCTCCAAGGAATCTTAATATCCTGGAGAGCTCTAGGGAGGGTATGTTCCTCTCCTCTTTCTGGTAACTACCCAGTTCCTGAATCATCTCTAAATGGCAGCATCGAAGTCTGTTAAGGAGAAGTATTGGAGTTTCCTCCATCTTCCCCACACAATCTGCACATGCTGTCACTCTTCAACTCTTCACACATGCTGCTTCGTCAGCTGTCCCTGAAGTCTACAATGCTCCAAGAGGAGGAAACCCGTAAGAATGCGGAGCTTATTCTTACTGAGGCCGTTACATGCTTCCGACCTTCCTGGGTTATAATTCCTCAAGCAGATCTATGCATGCTTCAGCCAACTTCTCCCTCTTGGGAGCGGGGTACCAGAGTTGAGACCTCCTTATTTCCGACTCATTCTTGAGTTCCTCTAGGTGAAACTAGTCGCTAACCCTACAAAATAGTTCAGGCCCATTTAATGAAGATGCAGCAACTTTCCTTGCCCAGATTTCTCTTTATATTCATATGTACATTAATCCACTTAGACCTTTTCGGGTATGTTTTCTTTCTCTGTCAGTTTAAATGAAATTTTGGTCTCATTTTACAGTTTAGAATGCTTGAAACCGCTGCTATTCAACGCGTGCTAGGTGAATTTTTTTTTTTTTCAGATTTGTATTAGGTTTCTCATTGACATCCTGGGTCCCCAGGATTCAGTGTGATTGGTCAGAATTAGACGAATTATGTATGGACACTTGTATACATTACTTTCTCTTACTACTAGTAAAAGGAAGTATTGTAATTGTGTCAAATTTTCGATATCAAGTTTTCACCGGAAATATCTGTTTTGAGGAGGTCCCTAAGCCCAAAAATGTAGTTTTTTAGAAAATGGTCTAAAATGTGTGTAGAAAGTTCAAACTTTATATTCCATTTACTGATCACCATGGGATCCGGAGAGTAGGTGGTAATCTGTTAAAATTCCTCAACCGGAACTACCACTTTACTAGTTATGTTTTTTTTTTACTTTTTGCAATTTTCCCAAAAATAGCTGTAGCTAACCTAGGCATTCCTAAACCATTTTAGAGCTTGCAAAAACCAGTGCTCTAATAATGGCTGGCTAACTATTGGAAAGGATTACAATGTCCTGGTTCCAATATCCCCTGTCGAGGTTAAATGGAACACCTGTTCGGGATAATGGTTTCTAATGATAGCTACTACGAAAGACAATTCGTTAATTGGAATTTTAATAATTCCAGTGAAGGGATTAGCTCAGTGGTTAGCGCACTGGACTCCCACTCGGAGTTCCCAGGTTCGAGTCCAATGCTAGCCATACAGTTTCTCTTCCTAGGAGCCTCTAAAAGTAGCTGTCCGACAGTGCATTGACGAGAAAGTTCCGCGCGACAATCACAATCGATATTGACAATCGATAAAAAAAAAAAGAAAAATAAAAGAAGTAATAATTACAGTATTAATAGCTATCGTTTGAATCTTTCATGCCATTTTTTTTTTTATATACATACGTCATTTAGAAATGAATAAAAAATAATAATGGGCTTCAATCAGCTTTCATATAGAAATAAAAAAAAAAAAATCAATTGTAATATTAAAAAAAAAAAATGGTTTTCATTCTCTGGAGGGGGGAAAAATAATAGAAATCAACAATTGGTTATCCTTTCTACTATGAAATTTATAATCATTATATTTTTTTGTAATATTTTGTTTGCAGTTTTCAAATAACTGAAATAACAGCATTAGTAAAAAATATATATATATAAGAAGTTTTATTCACTCGTATTGAATTGCTTTTCTGCAAAGGATTATGCAATAACTCATAATTTCTTTTCTACACTTGAAATGTAATAAAATAAAAAAAATAACTCATATTTTAGAAGTTTTTTTTTTTTTTTTTTTTTTTTTTTTAACATAAATGTATTCTGTGAAGGTTTTTGTCTATTTATTTATTTATTTATTTTCTAATTTGGTGAAGGCCACAGATATCTTCATTGAAAATATTTTTAAATGTAGAAAATTCATAGAAAACCAGTTATACGTATATACTCGTATATATAGAAATGCAGTTAACAAAATGAATAAATCATACGATTACTTCTTAACAGATTCATTAAATAAAAATAAAATATAGATATTTTTTTTTTTAAACACTACATAATATTTTGCAGCAAAAATTAAATATGGGGAATCTGTCTTGTACGAGAGAAAGCCGTAGAAGATATCCCCCATCTTCAATAGTGGTAGACGTTATTAAAAAAAAATATTGAAGTGTACAAATTAGAGCCCTTATATTTCTAATTTATTTTTTACAAAATGAATGTATATATCTGTAAAAAAAAAAAAATTTATACAAAAACTGTGTATTCTCCGACTGTTTTTATCCAATCATAATGTCTTCAGTTGTTGTGGTGGTTGGTTCCGCAGAGCTAGGAAAGCATCAGAGACATTTTCCCGTGATAGTCTGCTTCTTTTTGTGGTCATCGACCGGTTTCGGGCCGATCAGTGTGTAAACTGAATTTACACTGTGTAAGCCTGTGTTATCACATTGTTTGATAATCGCATCCTGAAGATGGGCGTACGCCCGAAACCAGAAAGAAGCACGATGACCACAAAAAGAAGCACTCTATCATGGAAAATGTCTCTGATAATGTCTTCACTATCACATTTTGCTTTTTGAATTCTAATGAATTCTTATGGCAATAAAAGGTTTTTATTACTAAATCTCTAGATATGCTACAGCGGTTTGATGGCTGTTTCAGCACTCAATACGTTCCCTAGAATATTCACTTTGGGTGAATAGCGTTCAGTTCTAACTGACCTATCTGATATCAACTGCCGAATACTTAAAACAGAAACGGTGTAAGTTATGAATTTCAATAGATGGATTGATCAATTCAAAAGTTTTTTTTCTTTCTTTTTTTAACTCTTTGTCTGTTGGCAGAGAGAGAGATCATTCAACCCCTTGGCCATAAAGGCACTATTCAATTTGGTAATGCCAAAAATTGTGGTGGATTAAAATACAATTTCCACCAGTGTCATTATTAAATAGGACATCTACGTCATTATCATTATATTACTGTGGTTAATTATTATGGTGATTGGATGAAATGGAGTTATTATTCGAAGCAACATCCTATAAAGCCGAACATACCACAAGATGCCAGGCCATCCATCTCACCTTCCTGGTACAGAGAGCACACCAACGTGGTCCACCTCTCTTCTACTACCCGTTTACTGTTAGGGCTTCTCCTGGTTTACCAGATTACTGTTTACATTCTGCTTGATTCCGCAGAAGATTTTTAAATTCTTCCTTAAAGGAATATCTAATGATCCTTTTAACCGCACAATAGGAAATATGGTGTATGGGGTTGCTGCATATCGGCTCCCCTTTGAGCTAGCCAAGCTGATCTTAATTAAAAAGTGGCCAAACAAGTCTATCTGATTTGCAACGTGTGGAGGATGTAATAGGATCCAAAGAGAGGATCCATAGCAGAGAAAGAGAGACAAAAATGACAGGACCACTCTCTCGGACTAGAGTGGGAGAAACTGCATAAATACAGCGACGGGAGATAGATATACAACAGAGTTCACTCGCCAGTCACAACGTGTCATTTACCTTACCCTTTACCACTCTACCATACTCTAACATTTTAGTGTAAAGTCCAGGCAGTCAGTGTCAATTTTACATCATACTGTGTTCAGCCATATCATTCATTCATTTCTCTCCTTCAACATACCCTTTATAAAGTACAACCAATCGACGATTCAACTACATCATTTGAATATCGTATTGATGCTCGTATTCAATAATATAGACCAGTGACAATAGAAATAACTGAATATTTCCACCCAAACTTGGAATTAGTACTCAATTTTACTAACTTCAATATATTTGTAGCTGGGAGTATGTAAACTAAACAACGGACAATCGAAGGAACCGGTGATCTTCCAGTTCCCCCCAAACCCCCTAAAATCTACTACTTAAATGGAAAAATATTTAAAACAAAAGTGATAGGTACATGTGTAGTTAGTAAACCAAGTTCCAAGAAAATCGTTGGTATTAAACTTGGAATGTTTGCTGGATAGATAGAAACATATAATTTTTTATTTGAAATATTTTTATGAAAAAATTAACTTTAGAGTGATACTGAGGGTCTGTCAATTCGTTTAAATTTAAATTTGCATAAACTTGGCTGTGTGTGTTTTTTTTTTTGTAATTTGAAAGATGCATAATATCAGTGGTCTTGTGCACCTCAACTTATTAAATGTGGACACTTTACCATATAATAAATCCCACTATATTATTGGAACGAATGAACTCTAATAAAAAAAATAAAAAATAAAAAACTGACAAAATAGATAGTATTTTGCATTTTTATTTCAAATTAACGGTACTTTACTCTTTTATTTTTGCTAAATCATTAGCACAGTGATAAATACATAATTCTCTTAATTGTGATTGTGTAATATTTACATTTATCCGAGTAAGTACATTCATCCTTATAAATACATTCATCCTTATAAAAAAAAATGCATCCTTTGTTATGTTTTGAAGTTAAACGCTCCAGGTATACAATTAAAATCCCCAAAACCATATTTATGGCCCAGCCCAGCTAAACATTGTAACCATGCAATTTTAAAGAAAATTTCTTGATTAAATTGTATTAATTTAGAGAATTAAGAGAAAATAATGTGTGAGTGTTTCACATCAGATTTTTTTTTTTTTTTAGAAATAGGAAATATCTATTTCCTAGATTCTAATACGAATCTTTCTAATACGAATATTGCCTATGAAAAACTCTTTATCCAAAATTACAACAGGACACAATCGCAATGCTTTCCTTCTTACCAGCAGTACACTCGTCCATATATTGCGTAATCAACGTTGGAAACTATTGAAGAATTAGGCTGATAAGTTCTATCAAATCCGCGCCTTAACTAGATCGGATCTAGAACGGATCTAGTATCATCGGTTATCTTTTTATTTGTACATTTTATACCTCAAGCAATTATTTAAGTGGCATCAAATTCCATGACAACGAAGAACTGTAAATAAATGCGCTTTAAGGTATATCGCATTCGATAAAGGCAGTCCATCTGCGTTAGTTGTTGATCCTATGATTAGATATGAGAACAACGATACATACCAGATCAAGCGGATCAATGAAGAAAACAGAGCAAGTTATGAGAAGTGCATTAAGTTTCTTCAAGAAAAGTTCCTACATGAATTCGAAAAAAGGAACTTTGCAGTTAACGGTCTATGGTTCGGCTACTGCAGAATTTTTCTGATGATGTCGGCATTGACAAAAGGAAATCTGTCCTAGCTGGCGGAGTAAATTATCTTGGATTCTCTGGGAATCCTGCATAATCACATCTACGGTCTTTGAAAAATCAGTTTATTAAAATAGTTTCATTTAAATATCCTATTTATTGAATTTGTATATGTTTCATTATTTTTTCTTCTTCTTCTTGTTTGCACTATTTATTTTAATTTTGTAACGTTTATGTCTTTTTGATTTGAGATTGTCTCATGTAGATTGATCAAAAAATCTGCGTTCTTTAGCAACTCAATGAAACTGAGCAGCCACATCGATTTGGTTTGTCACTATAATCTTGTTAACTGCCATATAAAAAAAGACTAGTAAAGATTTGTGTATTTAAATATAATATTGGAGATTATGTCGACAAATTGAAAATTCTAAGATTCACTAAATAGAACGCATTAAAACTACATATAATCGTTGCTTCTTTACTTGAAAGAAATGGCCCTCGTATATGTTATCAATAGTAAACGCCAATAAGAACAATTTCTAGTAGAATATTTCCGCTGTTTTCTATGAATTATGTCGTTAAATTGTGTTTTATTATATAAGTTACAGGACATTAAATAAATAAAATCCTATAGAAACTTAATGACTCTCATTCACTATTCTACAATACATATATTGTTTTATTTATAATAAAATATTATTACTATGTATATGTTAGTGTATGTAGTTATAATACTAGTTACGCCCCAGTTATGCACACCACTTTCTCTTATAAAACTTAAGTATTAATGAGAAAGCTTTATTCTATTGTTTAGCAACAAATATGGTTATATTCATTCACTGCTACCCCCATAAATAATCATCGTATTAAATTATTTGGAAACAAGATCCGTCCATTCTTTTCAAAAGCATTCCAAAACTTCTCTATTGTCATTATTTGATTTCTCTATAAATATTTTAACTTTTTCCAACTGTTTTGCATTATAAGGTATCATTATATAGAGTAAATTATTATTATTATTTTTTTTTTTTTTATTACGATTGTTGAAAGTCATTTCCTGTAACATAAATTTTATATATGTATATTATTTATTTCTATTTTCATAGCTTTTCCTAAATATTAAAGAATTTTTACTTTTTCTTACTTCTAGTAAGAGGAAGTAATTACGATCGTGTTGAATTTTCGAATTTGAATTCCAACCGGAAATATAGGTTTTGAGTTCCCCTGAGACTACGAAAAAAATGTTTAAAATAAAACAAAATCGCTAGACAAACAAAACAAATCTCTAGGATCTTCTTAAACTTAGTATTCCGTTTAATATACTACTATTGCATCTCTGTCACGAAGATTCTTCAGCATTTCATGGTTTTTCAGATTTTTGTCCGACAAAAAGACGCGGTTTTTTCTCGGAAAAAACGGCTTCAACGCTATATATGGATGTGTAGGTAGGGTGGAGAGAATTTGTGAGGTTGATGAATTAAGAAGAAGACTTGGCTAATACTGGTTAACAAATAAGTAAGTAGTATATAATAGGCGACTCCAGGACAGATTTTCACTCCCTCACCTACCCCCCTCACCTTATACGTCCCAACCATTCCCTGTCCAATTTCCACCACCCCCCTCACCGTCCTAGTTACCCCTCCCCCACCACATAACCCCCCTCCCCACCCGCAACCTATTCCCAACTTTTCCCCCACCCCCTCCCCCTCCTCTTTTCCTGTAGGCGAAGAAATATTAAAAATTAATTTTTTTTTTTTGCTGAGGTCAGCAAAAACGATCTCACAACCTTCGTCATCCAAGTCCATCACTTACACCACTCAGCTATAGTGGTAACTTGGCAATAGTAGTTTTCTTTAGATCCTTACACCTCACCCCACATACTTCTCCCTGATCTCTCTCATATCCTTTCTCTCTCTCTCTCTCTCTCACTCTCACTCTCTCTCTATAGATATATAAAATATATACACAGAGACTTAAAGAGAGGCTCTGCCCCACGTACCCCAGGCCAGGGTTCATTAACCTGTATTTTTCCATTCGTACAAAAGTTTATTAACCTCTATGTATGCACAATGTTTACAATATAATATATTTACTTATTTTTTTTTTTTTAGACGGATACTTATGTAAGTTTTTTGGTAAACAATAAACTAAAACTTAATCTATGGTTCCTTCTTATCTACTTTTATCGATCAAGTATATTGACATTTAATACAGTATACATGATTTATGAGTCACTTACCTGTGTAAGGTTTTTGGTAAGCAATTACAATGTAAATCTCCATTTTCCTTTCTTTTTTTTTTTTTTTATCGCTCATTATATATTTATAGAATCCAATATAACGGTTATTGTTTTTTTTTTTTTTGGCACAGTTTAAAGTTGTTGGACCTGTTATCGACGAAATAGTTAATAATATGTTTTATCGAACTAATTGTTTATGCAATTAAAGAAAGGAAAAAAAAAGCTAGTGATTTAATAACTGGTGTATCTCAATTTACATACCAAATTCCGCATATTTAATCACTAGAGAGATACTTCGTTTTTTTTGGTAAACAGATGAGTTTCTTTTGGTAAACAATAAACTAAAACTTAATCTATGGTTCCTTCTTATACACCATACTTATCTATTTTTATCGATCAAGTATATTGGCCATTTAATACAGTATATTGATTTATGAGTCACTTACCTGTGTAAGGTTTTTGGTAAGCAATTTACAAGTTAATCTCCATTTTCCTTTTTTCTTTTTTTTTTTCGATCATTATATATTTATAGAATCCAATATATTGGTTATTTTTTTTTTTTTTTTGGCACAGCTTAAAGTTGGTGGACCTGTTATCGACGAAATAGTTAATAATATGTTTTATCGAACTAATTGTTTATGCAATTAAAGAAAGGAAAAAAAAGCTAGTGATTTAATAACTGGTGTATCTCAATTTACATACCAAATTCCGCATATTTAATCACTAGACAGATACTTAGTTTTTTTTTGGTAAACAGATGTTTTTTTTTTTTTAGACGGATACTTATGTAAGTTTTTTGGTGAACAATAAACTAAAACTTAATCTATGGTTCCTTCTTATCTACTTTTATCGATCAAGTATATTGACATT
>JAAEAF010014439.1:0-44125 GCA_011037195.1 Triatoma infestans | reverse complement strand
AAGAATTCTGCATTTACAGAAATGTACACCGGATTACATAGTAAGAATTGAAGCGAGTATAATACCTATCTTAGTAGACATTACCAAACTTATAATTGGTTGGTTGTGTAAACTTTTGTCCATGGGTACTGACAGGTTTCCTAGAATCTGTTATAATAGGTTGTTTTCTTTGGATTCAAAAACCAGGAAATATTTATAAATACAACTGTGTGTCCCAAGTCAAAAAGATTTTTTTAGATATGAACTGTGAGAACCTTTGGAATGAGCAGTCTGCTGAAAACTTTTGGAAAAAAAAGAAGGAAGTATTAAATTTATTGCAGAAACAACTGCGTGAAGCAGACTATAATAAGTTAGCTGCCTCACAGTTCAGCACAGATTATAACACACTTCCGTTAAAAGGTGGAACTGCCCAGGAATATTTGAACATAAATGTTCCTTTTTCAGTGACCAAACTGATTGCACAGTTACGAACCTGTAATAAGTACTATATAAAACTCGCGATAAAGAATATAACATATGTAATAAATCCTACAATAATCTGTGAAATTTGTAATACGGGCGTAAATGAAGATTTAATTCACATATTTGTAGAATGTCCTGCATACCATTCAGCTAGAGTAATTTACCTTTCTGATCCTAGTTCCTCCATTACTATTGAAAATATGTTTTATTTATTACTATCATCTACAGTAAAAAAGGACCTAATAAAATGATATAATTATGCTAAAAAAATTCTGCGGTTAAGACAATCTTTATGTCCATAATCTTTTTTCATTTATTACTTTTTTCAAATATTTCTAAAATAATTTTAGTTTTTCTCTCACTCTTTCCAAATATATGATTTTGAAGATTTATTGTTCATATTTTATGATATATTTTGTGCTATTTCATATTTCATGTTATAATTTTGAGAGATATTTTTATTTAGTTATATTGTATTCATTTTTTTTTTATAATAAGCAGATTGGTCGCTATTTCATTTTATTTTATTATTTTGTATTTATAGATGTACAACTCACCTCTTTGTATGGGTTATGTAACCTAAACAAATAAATTTTAGGTCTTATGAATTATGATTAATAAAGTAGATAGTAACAATGATTTAAATATACTTTATTAATTTATACAAATTATTTTAGGGAAGGAGTTTGAGGGATCTCCTCGTAGGTATTAAATAGTACCTTTAAAAACTTATGTATATCTTTCCTCCAAAGCCTCAGAGAAAATAAAATAAGTGGTTTAACTTTTCTTTATTTTCTATATCTAGTAAGTTAGCAAACATGAGAACTGTGTGAGGTAAATACTATTTAACAACCTCCTTCTCAAACATTTATAATAAGGGCATTCCAAAATAAAGTGCATATTGTCATTTTTGCCCACCGCACAAGTAAAGCAACTCTTTTAGGATCAAATAAATGGGCTATTCCATTATAAAAAATCCTGGGGTGACGATCACTAGCTACTCTAATTTGAGCTATCAATCTGGTTTTAATAATATTGCACCAAATATTTACATATGAACTACCATTAGCCAAGGGACATATCAATCTATAGTGGATGTTATATCAGAACCATCCAAAAGCTTCACAAGTCTTCTATAGCATATTTTCAGAGGTGAACTGTTTTACATCGATAAAATCTTCAGCCAGAATCTTATTGATTTATTAAAAATCTTGGTTTTCACTTGCCGTCATTCAACTTCCAGCGAACGAAACTATTGGGGACTTGTCGTGGCAGATTTAAGAGCAACTTTAAGAATATCAATTGGACACGATCGACTATGGAGAAGTAGTTCAAGGCCCAATTTTTTAACTGATCCCAAACTTCTGATCGGTAATGTATATATTCTTAAGGGGCGCAATTTGTCTTTTTGTCCGGGGCGACGTAACCGCTAGAGCGGGCGCTGTCCTCAGACCACTTCTGACATATGCCTGCCCAGTTTGGATAACAGCTAGCAATACACTGACGACACGATTAAAGACTTTTCCAAATAAAGTACTACGGATTACTAAACCTCCTTGGTTTTCCAGGAATACACAAATACACAAAGAACTCGACATTTTAGATATTCACACACACACATGACTAAATTAACAGACAACTTCTTCCTAACCCTTCGCACACTATCTTCAGCAGTACTCTATCACATAGGCGAGCCTACACCTTCTAGAAGATTAAAACCTCTAGAAGATTAAATATCCAGATCTTTAATTTTCATTTATATTATTGCTGGTCCATAGTTTAATTTGTAAATAAAAAAAACGCTGTGTAGAAGTTATAAAATAAGCAACTCTGAGGTTATTTGTAGTAGATTAAGCTGGTAGGATAGGATAGGAAAGGCACAACAATATTATTCTCTTAATTGAAACTTAATTACTTTTGCTTTTGCTTTTGTGAAACAGTTCATCATTTAAGAGTAGGTCTTTCATTGCTTGTAAACATAAACTCACTAATGATTGCTTTGCTGCTGAATTAACAAACGAGGACATCACCCACTTTCATAAGAAAAGATTCAGACACAAATCTCATGAAGCACAAGATCACTTTTTAATCAATTACATAAAGTCTGTTTATTCCAAAACAAGAAGGCCTAGGAAAGAAAATCCAAGAGCCCGAAATGTTGTTAAGTATTTTGTTCGCAAAGATTATGGACTTATAGCGCGAGTATGTTCAAAAACGTTTTGGTCCGTCTCTCAGATGAGACGTAAGCGTCTAAATAATCTCAGTAAGTATTTCAGAGAACATGGAGAATGTAGGCCAGAAGGTAGAGGTGGTAGAAGAGAAACTAAAAGTCATAAAAATGTTACTACGTCAGTTATGAACTTAATTGCAAGCCTAAAGTGCAGAGGAAGTCACTATGGTACGGGCAAAAGTGTTCGAAGTTATCTACCCATGGAGCTTAGTGTGAAACAGCTTTGGCGCATTTGGAAGGAACAAGCTACTACCTCTGGTCAAGAATGTATTTTTTTGTCTAAATTTTTAAAAATATTTCAAATTCGATTTAACTTATCTTTTGGAGACCGTAAAACAGATTATGTGTTCATTTTGTAAAGAAACAAAAATGAAGAGTAAAATAACAGATGAACCAGAAGAAAAGCTTGTTGCAATGACCAAATACAGATTACATAAATTACGTGCCTATAAATTTGATGAAATATTGAAAATGGAAGTACCTGATAGTCATGATGGTGTATCCTTCAATATGGAGCAAAACCAACCGCTACCAAAACTACCGGTTAGTGAGGTATATTAATTGCGTCAGATATAGATTCACAATTTGACTTTTGTGATTCGTGGTACATGCCAAGGTAAAAAAAATGTGTTTATTTACATTGAATCCTTTTGTAATATTTTGAATATTACAAGTGTGGTAGAATACTACAAGAGGCGACGAGAGAGAGATACAAAAATTTTTAGTTCAACTCAAAAAAAAAAAATGGCAGATTTTAATACAGGCCCAATAAACGTTAGCGATGTTATGGATGGTGTGGATTGGTCACGTTGGTATAGAGCATTCCAAATTAAAGTAGCTGCTCAAGGAGTTATAGATTATAATGAGATAAAGCATAAATTATTAAATTATGGAGGTTTGACGTTTACAAGATCTGAACTGCTTGTTTCCAGCAAATGTTTTTACAGTACCACCTATACGCGATGAAACCACAGCTGAATTACAAAAAAAAAAAAAGAATATAATAAATTCGCCCCTGCTCCAAGCAGAATAGGCCTACTCTAAATGCGGGATGTCGCAAGAGGCGACTAACAGGATATGGGGGAAGTGATTAGCACTTCTTAGGGAGGTCGGCTCTCCCTACTAGTCCAGCCTGACAGGGGGTATACTGAACAGGGAATATGACACATACATTAAAAACACACACCCATCAACAACCATACATGTACACATCCCAACATATGCTACACATCCATGCAAACAGGATACACATTTAGGGCCCAACTCAAGGTGTGAGCTACCGTGCTGAGGAGTCGGTTGGCGGCGGGGATCCTGGCCGCCTCGAACGGTGCCCTCCGGATACCAGGCGACCTCCGGTTGTAATGTAGCCTTCTTACAGTAACTAGGCTCTGCTGTGGGTGACAGTCGTACCTTGGATGCTCGTGGGAACGATATGAGTAATTCATTAAAAAATAATATATTAGAGGTGTCCACCTCTCTAAAAACGGACATAACTCGATCCCTTATTAACCCCATCCTTCACCCACACTTCCCAATAACCCTTCCAATTTCATCTTATTCATCACTTCTTCTAGCCCTACTAACTTTCCTCCTCCTATGCATTCCCTCCCATCTACCTCAGGATATGCAAAATCGGCAACTGATACTGGCAAGGATAATGACGTATCTATGGATGAAATGACAACCAATAAGGAAGGGTTTGCAGTTACATTGCAGCCCTTCGCCCCCGCTCCCTCGCCAAGGAAGAAAGCAAGGGGTGGCAACGTGAGTGCTAAAGGAATTGGAGAAAGAATACCTCTTCTGAACTTCGATGAAGATAACTGGGCAAGGTTTTTCATTATCAAGAGAAAAGAACGTACCTTCACCAGTACATGCTCTTTCAAGCTGAGCAAAGAGATAAAAAATGCGCTGGGAAAAACTAAAAGCATCAGGAAATAGGGAGACGACTCGATCTGTATCGAAGCCGAAACCCGTGCCCAAGCTACTGTTATTTTAGGGCTGAAGTCTGATAATGGATGAGGAAGTAGAAATAGGCCCCCACAGGCGTCTAAACTCCTCACAAGGAGTCATCACATGTAAGGACTTCCTTAACAGTAGCTTAGAGGTTATAAAGGAAGGCTTAGCGCATGAGGGTGTTCTGGAAGTAAGAAGAATAAAGAGGAGACAAGGGGAAAAATTAATTGACACCGCCTCCTTAGTACTGACGTGTGATAAGCCAAAACTCCCCCTCCACAATTGATGCTGCCTTCTACAAATTAAAAGTGAGACCATATCGCTGCTCCGATAGGATAATGACACAACTGCAAAAATTGAAATTTTACAGGACATGCAAAAGAAAAATAATTCCAATTTGTCTTAATAGAATGGCCTATAGATTCGGTTTAACTCTTGTATGAGAGTAGTTTATAGACATTGTGGGTTATTATTGCAACTTTTAAGTTATTCCAATTTACAAAATAATAAATACCAGCCTCACAGTAACCAGTACCATGTATATATGTCATTGTTCTTCTGAAAATGCATCACAAATTTTACACTTCTGTCGTTATAGGAGTAAGGAAAACAAGTAAAAATATGAAGAAAACGTTATGAAAAGTGTATTTGTACAAAAACTATCAAAATAGTATGAAAAATTTAAATCGATTTAACAAAAAATTATATAAAATTATTTACAAAAATTATAGAAAACCTGTACCAAAATTATGTAAGACTGTCATAAAAGGGTTTGTAGAAGGAGGGAATCATATTATTGTTCATCAGACTAATTAAATCTTTTAACTTGTTTTGTGGAAGGGAAATCTTGCTACTATAAGCAGGTGTTAAAGAAAGGCTTTCTTTAGCACTTGATTTTCTTTTTTTAAATTCGACCTCTTTCCACTCTACTTCCTTACAACTATTTTTATACTGAAAAATATCACTCCCCTTTTCAAACCTAATTTGTTTTATTTCAGACACCTTAAACAAGATTCCCTCTCTATCCTTCACAAAATTAAGGGCCATCTTGTGATAAAGTGACTTAAAATCAAAGAAATCTGCATAACCCATTTCTTTCACTTTTAAGGGCTCACCCTTCTTTTTAGCATTTCTGATTATCGAAATATATTGGTCAGGAACAAAAATAGGTATAGATCTTTTGGTCCTTTTTAAACCTCTTTCAATGACGCTATGTACTGCATCACCCTCATTCTGAGTGTGACCTCGAATGAGGTATTTATGGGTTATAGAATGGACATCCAGATGTCCGACAGCGAACAAGTACATTGTCATCATGTACCTGCAAATTAAATAAAAATTAGCAAATTATTAAGCAATTTAGTAGCCATTCTTCCTTACTCAAAAACCTAATCCTCTTTTGTTTTCTACTCACTTGTTTTTTGTTGCCCCCCACAGTTATCGGAATAAAATACTATGTCACTCCCTGGTCTGCTTCTTGAGAGCTCTTCAATGTACAGGTATACTCCAGTGGCGATTTCATTTACTCCTCGGTTACCTAATCCCTCATGCCAAAAATAGCAGTTAGTTTTTGACGTCATAATTTCAGTTACCTGAAAAAAAAAACAAGTCAATTAGTTGCTTTATTTGATAATTACTAATGGTGGTTGATAGTACTTACTGTGAAGTTGAAGCAGTTTAGTCGCAACTTGTAAAAAAATGTTGATGTTTGCCCCATCGGGACGGGTAGTACAGCTTGCAAATCATAAACTGCAAGTTGTATTTCAGACTTTTCTGCCTTTTCTTTATCTAAAGTCTTTTCAATTCTACTAAGTTCTTTTTCTTCTTGGTGTTTTTTGTAATCTTCTTCAAGTTCGGATTTGTCTACCGCATTCTTGTAACTCTCACACTGATCACACTGATCCTTTTTGGGTATAAAAAAGCCAATATTAAATTCAGTATTAAATATCTTAGCGAATGCACCATAGTTCGCAGCAGGCTTATTAACCATAGAACGTTCTGAGCAATAATGCCTATGAATGTCAGCAATTGTTAATGCACCATCTATAAACTCCCTTGAAGTGTCTCTCCTCACATAGTGACTCTCGGATTCGTGGTATTTTATTTATGTGATGCCTTACTGAATTTAAAATTTCTTCATCGATCTTTTTATGTTTATCATGTTTTCCATGGTTATCTAATGGTGCAAATCCGTTTCCTGAGAATTTTTCTTCGATCACAGTGCGGACTGCCCTTTCATTGATCCCAAGAGTGTTGATAAAAAAATGTTTTGCAAATCCGGATTTTTTTGTCATTGTTCATGAAATAAAAACAGCAATACGGCTTTCTTGGTCGACAGGAAGATATGGGACGGTAATTAAGTTCAAGTTTTTCGATGCACGAATACAAAAAATCACGTTGACGCTGCAATGATCCTGAAGCCCAGTATTCATTAAACGGCCGCTCTCGCTTCTCATTGGGGAAGTTCTTTGACACATTTATCGGGACAGGGGGGTCTCATCTTCCGAGCCTCGATAGTTTTGTTAGTTCTGGATTTGTAACTTTTCCCTGAGTTTTTTAATCTTTTTGAGACATTTTGTTTCCAATTCTTTTCATTTCTGGTCCTTTTCTTGCCTTTTTTAGGTTGAGGATTATCTGATCCATTTGATTCATTTGAAGCAGGTGCTGAAATGCCTTTTTTCAAAGGCAGTGAAGCCAAAGACGTGATGTTTTCTCTTGAGGATTCTTCGCTTGACGATTCATCACTGCTGGGTTCATACAGATCACTCGAACCCGATGAAAATAATTTTTCATCATCTGAACTAATATGGCTGGCATATCGCTTACCGGGCTCAAGTTTCCTTAAGGCTAATTTCGTAGGTGTTAAATTATGAATCACATAGCTTGGCCGCATAGAAGTTCGGGCCCCCTCCTGGGTCGGGTCGTCATCCGCACATTCCAGGCTACGAATACAAACAAATTATGTACTTTTTATTTTTTCCAAGGTTGTTATTTTTATATACATAAAGATATTTTGGGGATTGTTTCATCCTACAAAGAAACTCACGCAGAGTTAAATATTAAATAATTTATTGTAAGAACGTTAACTAACTGATAAAAATGTACCTCATTTGGTGAAGTCCCTCCAGGTTCTTTTTGAGATGTCGTTGGTTGACCTCTCTTTGACACGTCCCAGATTTTACCCATGTTTTCATTCACAAGACGCATTATTTTTTTTGTACGATCGCTCATAATTAATCAGTATTTATATGTCCTGTAATTCGGATAACTTTTGCCTAAAAAAATAGAAAATGGCCAAATTAATTCTTAATGATAAAAAATTTAAATCATCTTTTGAGTACGACAATGACGGAAAGAACAATTATGTCAAATATAATACATATTTATCGGAGTAAAATCACACAAAGAACACTTACGTCGTTGTAGGCTGAAAATAAGTTCCAGTCTTGTCGTAAACAGCAGTTGAGTCGATATCGTTCCGGACAAGGTAGAGCACACTTTCACTTCTTCACAACTAAACAATGAGCCGTTATTCTGCCGGAAGGGAAGGTAAATAAGCATGATGGTTATAACGGCGGATCTTCCCTCCCGTGGCGAATTTCGTAAGTCCAATTATGTCGATTTACAAACATATAGTAAATCCATTTTTGAGCCCGCCAACGCAATAAAGTCAATTTCGCAAAATTTTAAAGTTGCGTCATTATACTTCCGGAGCAGCGATATATCCCATCGCCTATGAGATGTTTCAAGTGTCAGAAGTTTGGACATACAGCCCAACGCTGCAGTGCATCGCAGCTTGTTTGCGCATGTGGGAAGCCCCCCCATGAAGGAGAGTGCACTTCGCCAATTAAGTGTGTCAATTGTGGAGGAGAGCATAATGCTCGAGCTGGGTGTCCTGTCTTGAAGAAGGAAAAAGAAATTCAAAGAATTAAAACACTTCAACAGTTGCCCTATCACGAAGCTAGGGCCATTGTTGAAAGTAGATCTTATGCCTTCCCGGATGTGACCTTCTCCCAAAAAGTGAAAACACCCGCGCTTAGCGCTGAACTATTAAAGGGCCCGTCCCCAGCCTTAAGGGGCAACACCATTAAGGTGGATGAGATTCCACCATCAAAAACAACTGCCCCAACCGTTAGGTTAGCCACACCACCCCCCTAACATATTAGGGGAACAAGAAAACAAGGTGGGATCAACCCCCACCAACAAATCCTGTTTCCTCACAGGATACCTTGCAGGTGGTAAGTCCGCCTCGCCGATCACCCAGAAGAAAGCAGGCAAAAATTATATCGCTCCTCGCTCACCCATGATGACTCGAGGTAGTAGAATGAAGAAACTTGCTGGGGGAGCACGCTCCTCCAGCAAAAATGTCTGTTCTCCGCGCCAAAATTGGTAGCTCCTAGGAACAGATATTGACGCCTCCGAGTCAGAGGGCGGAAACATCTCGGACCGCCCTCCCAGAACCTCGAAAAAGAAGGGTGGCCAAAAGGTAAACCTAGAAAACAGGCGTCATCCGAATGAAACTTATTTAATGGTTAAAAAACCAGAAACAATGCTTGTTTCAATCATTAGAATATATCTTGTATATAGTGCATGTTTAGAAGAGTTTCTTTGTTTGTACATAGTTGTATATATGAATTATATTTTAACTTTGGTTTTAAGTGTATTGAACTTATTAGTGTTCCTGCCATACGTGGTCACCATGCTTTTGTTATATGACTGAGTCGATTATACAATGGAACTTGCGGGGTTATAGAAATAACATGGAAGGGTTACGTCGAATAGTAACGGAATTCCGACCCTTTGGCATTTGCCTCCAGGAAACTAAATTACGTCCGGGACATTCTATACGGATCCCTGGTTATGTTACTTATGGTAAGGAGATACAGCTAGCCCCAGGTGGGAGAGCTCACGGTGGAGTCGCCATATAAGGGAAAATATCCCAAGCAGGCGGTTATCTCTTAACACTAACCTTCAAGCTGTGGCCGTGCGTCTGGCGACACCGTTACAGATTACCCTAGTGAGTGTTTACCTGCCTAACATTTATTGGCGGAGGGGTGATCTGGAAAACCTTTCTCGCAGCTGCCCTCACCGATTCTGGTCATGGGAGATTTCAATTCTCACAATACCTGGTGGGGTTCAGCATTGAACGACTCACGAGGCAGGTCTCTCGAAGAGATAATAAACAATCATAATTTAATGCTACTTAACACGGTGCCGCAACTCATTTCAATTCGTATTCTGGTACTTTTAGTGCTATAGACTTGAGTTTAGCAACTCCCACTTTAGCTGTTCGTTTGGAGTGGGCAACGTTAGAAGAACTCTTCCAAAAAGACCACTTTCCAATTAAAGTAAATAGCTCCATCTCCAGGTCTGACTTTGCCACACCTGTGAGATACGACATTAGGAGGGCAAATTGGTCTGCTTATACAGCCAATTTGGTGACACCAGAGTTCACAGGGGATACCGATACAAAAAATTTCACTGAAGCTTTAGTGCGTGCGGCCGATGGGTCGGTGTCGAGAGCCGGTGGGAGAGTCAGTAGACCTCCCGTCCCTTGGTGGACCTCAGAATGCAAAACGGCAAATGCCGCAAAGAAGCGCGCCTTCAATAGATTCAAAAGACACCCGACGGAAGAAAATTTAATTAATTTTAAGAAGTTAAGGGCCAGAGAGAGGTGTACTATTAAAAATGCCAAAAAGGAAACTCTAGCCTCCTATGTATCTACCATATCTACATCAACCGCACTAAAGGAGGTTTGGAACAAAGTGAAAGCCCTTTCTGGTGGTCGCAAAATACCGTCGGTACCTACCCTCGTTCAAGGAAAGGTCGTCGTCACTGAGCAGAGCGATGTGGCCGAGTGTTTTGCCAGGCACTTTGCCCAAGTGGCAAGTTCACAGAGTTACTCGGTCGAATTCCTCAGGCGAAAAGGTGACGAAGAGCTGCAGCCACTCGACTTCGATACTGCCACTATAGAAAGTTATAATGTCCCGCTGACTATCCACGAATTTGAAAATGCCCTTGGAAAAACCAAGGATACGTCACTAGGACTGGATGGAATCCCATATGCCATGATAAAAAATTTGACTCTCTCGCACAAGGAACAGCTACTACATCTTTATAACCGCATATGGGAGACCGGCCAGTACCCCGACAGTTGGCGGGAATCTATTATAATACCGATCCCAAAAGAGGGGAAAAATCCCAGTGACCCCTCTAGCTACAGACCCATCTCGCTCACCACCTGCTTGAGTAAAGTCCTCGAAGCAATGGTAAATTATAGATTGGTACATGTTCTAGAAACCAGAGGGCTTTGCAGCCAGCATCAAGCAGGATTCCGCGGGTATAGATCCACGCTGGATCAAATGAGTCGCCTAGAAATATACATCGAAAATGCCTTCTTGAGAAGAGAACACGTGCTGGCCGTGTTCTTCGACCTCGAAAAGGTCTATGATACCACTTGGCGACATGCAATACTGCGGAAGTGTCACGAATGGGGATTGAGAGGAAATTTGCCAAAGTTTATACGTAGCTTCTTAGAGCTACGTAGAATCAGAGTACGTTTGGGGTCTGTTCTATCGGCCCCAAAAATCTTAGAAAATGGTATTCCTCAAGGGTCGGTATTAAGTGTAACTCTATTTCTAGTGGCGGTAAATTGCTTAGCAGAAGCTGTAGGAGACTCCTTACAGGTTTCATTGTACGTAGATGATCTCGCCATATACTTATCTGGTAATAATATAAGCGAAATTGGAGAAACCCTACAGCAGGCAATAAACCGAGTGGCTGCTGAGACTTTCAGGAACGGGTTCAAATTTTCAAGAACCAAAACGGTGTGCATGCATTTTTGCAGATTAAGAAGCGAACATATACCGCCAACCTTATATCTGAATGGCACACCCATTGAATACAAGGAAAGCACCCGGTTCCTGGGTCTTATATTTGACTCGAGATTGACATGGCAGGAACATTTGGACTCAACTCACCTTAAAGCAAAGAAGACTCTAGATGTACTGAAATTCTTGTCCAGTTATAATGGGGAACAGAGCGCGAAATTTTAAAACGTATATTTATCTGCATAACCCGCTCTAAGCTGGAATATGGAGCTCCTGTGTACAGCTCAGCGCTCAAATCACGCCTAAAGATACTTGATAAAGTATATAACGAGGGATTAAGACTAATAACAGGCGCCTTCCGTACCAGCCCTCTACAGAGCCTCTACGTAGAATCGGGCTTGATGCCGCACAGCTAAGAAGAGAGCAGCTGACGCTACGCTATGTCGCCGGAATACGGGGGGAAACCAATGCATCCACTGTTTAAAACCATATTTGAGAGCCATTCTAATGAAGAATCCCTACAGCAAAATACACGGACGCTACCTCTTGGGTTAAGAGCTAAACGCCTAATGGAAGCGGAGGGATTGCAATTTTGTCCAGTAGAAGGGTCGAGGTTTAACTCCTCGCCCCCATGGCTACAACTACCTCCTGCCTATGTCCCTATGGACTTGGCCCAGTATAAAAAAGAAGAAACACCTCCTGTTGTCTATCGACAAAAGATTCTCGAAATTTTAAGTACTTATTACGATTACCGACTATCTTTACAGTCGGGTCGAAGATAGATAACGGTGTAGGCTGTGCCGTGTACACGGAGGGCGTGTCCAAATATGGACACTCCCTCCATATGCTACTGTGTACTCATTGAACTATCTGCAGCAGCTGTCACAAAAAAAAAATGATTAGCATTTTTTTTTGTATCTCTCCAGAAAGGAAACCTTACAGATTTTTAAGGAAATGATTGATTATACGGCAGTGGCCAGAGGAGTTTTTTGAAGGCCGAAAAATCTGTTGTGAAACACTGCAGAAATGTACGCAATATGCCAAGCCCTTAAACTTACGATCCATAGGAATCACAATAAAGTACTTATATTGTCAGACTCTTTAAGTACATTGTCGGCTCTCCGGGATACATTCTCAGCAGATCTAACGATTGTTAGAATTTATGAAATATTAAAGCAGCTACGCGCACGTGGGCAGGGTGCGATATTTGCATGGGTGCCGAGCCACATTGGTGTGTCCGGCAACGAAAAAGCAGATTAGGCGGCAAAGAGTGCAGCCTGTGGTCATGTAGATAACACAACCCTTGTACGCCTCAATGATCTACAAATTCTCATAAAAGAAAAATTAACCAGAAAATGCCAGCAACAGTGGAACGCCATAAATGAAAAATTGAACGATATCAAACCATGTGTGCGAAATACAATAGCTGAGAGTTTCCCGCGGCGTGAATCGGTAATAATGACGAGGCTTAGAATTGGCCATACATGTATGACCCATGGGCACCTCTTAATAGGAGCCAGAAGACTGAGATGCTCATGGTGCAGAAAAAGACTGACTGTATCACAAATATTGGAAGGGTGTCAGGCGCTGCGTCAATATAGAGGGCAAGCAGGCCTGCCACATGATTTGCGCGCAGTGTTAAAAGAAGGGTCTTTCCTTAAAGAAAGGCTATTTGTGTTTTTAAAGAGAATTAATGTTTATTATCAAATTTAGGACTAGGTTTAGGTTAGTTTTTTATAAAGAGGGAGAGGAATATCGAGGACTCTCCCTCCGTCTGGATGAGAGTTTGAATGTATTTATTGGTATGAATGTATTTATTAATGTGATTGTATTTATTGGTATGCTTGTATTTATTAGCGAGTGTGATAATTTTATCGGAATGACGATGGTATGAGTGAGTGTAAATAGTGTACATATTTTTAGAATTTAGGTAAAACAATTTTCAGGGGAAAGAATATTTATAAAAGTACTTCCTCTTAAATCTGGGTGTAAGAAGATGGAGACGGGTTGCTTTGGTGAGAGAGGAATGGGAGCGAGTGGTTGAGGAGGCCAAGGTCATTCGAGGACCGTAGTGCCATTAAAGAAGAAGAAGACTTCCTCTTAAATGCAAATAGCTTTCAGGCATGAAAATATTTTTTAAAATGAACGAGTTGAGTCCACCTCTGATAATATACAGGGTGTTTCAGGGTTAAGTAGCCAAACTGAAAATTTGAACTAAGGACCTCGAAACAAGAAAAAAATTTCCTATGGTGCTATGTCCGCAAACGGTTTGTTTAGGAGATATTCACACCTAAAGATTTTCATTGTTGTGAATTATTTAGGCATAGTAAATAAATAAAATTTATTTTATTTGTTTCAACTACTTTATTTATTAAATGTAAACATTAACATTCATATTAAATGTTGTTCAAAGTGATTTCCTTGAGCATTAAGACAGGCTCGGCATCTTTCTTCAACAGCAGCAGTGACCAAACTGAAAATATGAATTAAGGACCTCAAAACAAGAAACAAATATTTCCTATGAAGGTCTGTCTGCAAACGCTTTGTTTAGGATTTTTCAATCAGAAAAATAATCATCTTTGGTTGCATGAAAATCCCCATGCAATTCGTCAGCATCATTTTTAGCACTAGTTTCAGTGCAATGTGTGGTTGGGGATAATAGACAGTATTTTAATAGGTCCGCATTTCTTACCACCTCGACTCAATGCGGACACATTTTTGGAATTTCTTAATAATGATTACTATGATTTAGTTGAAGATATTCCACTACAACTGAGAAGGAACATGTGGTTTCAATTAGATGGTTGTCTTGCACATTACGGAAGAGGTCCACGACAACGGCTAAATGTTAATTATCCCAATCAATGGACTGGCCGTGCAGGACCAGTGGCTTGGTGGCCTGCTCGCTCTCCAGACCTGACACCACTGGATTTTTTTGTTTGGGTTGACATTAAACAAAAAGTCTATGCAAGGCCGGTCAATGACCTTAATTCTTTACGAAGAAGGATAATTGAATCTTATGAAACAATAACACATATCCAGTGCCGTTCTGCCACTGCTGCTGTTGAAGAAAGATGCCGAGCCTGTCTTAATGCTCAAGGAAATCACTTTGAACAACATTTAATATGAATGTTAATGTTTACATCTAATAAATAAAGTAGTTAGAACAAATGAAGTAAGTTTTATTTATTTACTATGCCTAAATAATTCATAACAATGAAAATCTTTACGTGTGAATATCTCCTAAACAAAGCGTTTGCGGACATAGCACCATAGGAAATTTTTTTCTTGTTTTGAGGTCCTTAGTTCAAATTTTCAGTTTGGCTACTTAACCCAGAAACACCCTGTATATAAAAAAAGTAGTATATTGTAAACAAGAGTCAAATACAATTTAATTCTAGAAGCGAAGGAATATTTACGCGCAAGTGCCCAAAATAATTTGATAAATAAAGGGTTGGCACAACCAGGTATTCACACTCCCCCTCGTCGACTGGATCGATGGCCAAGAGGGAATGTGTGGAACCTTGTTCTACACCGGAGGCTCCATTATACCTTGCTAGCAATGTAGTGAATTGGACGCCATAAGGTAAAGAAACTACGTGCCATCCCAGACTGCGGAGACAAGTTTGAGAAGAAAAAAATATTGAAAGGCGCTAATGACCACAGCAGTCGATGCGCCAAAAAAAAAAAATATGTATAATTAATTAATTGGGGAATACTTTATGAGCGATACTAATTTACTCTACGAACGTAGGATATTCAGAGAAATGCATCAAAAGAAACGGAGCCTCAATATGCTGCTCGTTTACGACGGCATGGTAATGCATGTGACTTTGGGTCAACGTATGATGAAAGGGTTAAAGAGCAATTGTGTGCAACATGCAATTGTTTAGAGTTGAGAAAAGAATTTTATAGCAAAATTCCGAGTTCTATTGAACAGGCATTTACAATAGCCCAAGTAGATGGCAATAACAAATACTCAAACCCAGATAATGGCCGTAGAGTCCACCGAGTTAGAATAAATAAAGATATTAGCATGCGCAATGGAAAAAGAATGGTTTGTGTTATCGTTATAGAGGTTATGGTCATTTTAGTAAGGTTCCTAACTGCCCAGCGATTAACAAAGTTTGTAATAAGTGTAAGTTGATTGGACATTTTTGTAAGTGTTGTAAAACTAAAATGAAGAAATAAAACAAACAAGACACTAATTTATATATTCATAAATAAAGTAAAAAACAATGGATTGTGTGTGTATTTTGTACCGTTACCAAGGATTATTTTTGAGTATCTTGACTGTTTTGAAGGTATAAAATAATCCATATTCCTAAGCTGTCTCTTTGTCGTTACTTGTAACAGGGTAAGCTTGTAGGATAGGATAGGATAAAGATACAACAACTGGTGTCAGAAGTGGGGATGGATCTAATAGGTAGATTTGATAGATTGAATCTTAATGGATTGAATCTTGGTGGGTAATAGGATCCAGACCGAGAAGTTATATGTTTTTAATTTTTATACAATTATTTATTAATGTTCATGGCCGGACGTGAAAAAGCGGTGAAAAAAATTCGAGAGTTTAACGCGAACTTCGAAAACTTCAGGAAATGTATAGGACTAGGAATTAGGTTAAGGAGCGAACATGAAGATATTGACCTCCGCCATAAGCTTGAAGAAGTCAACAACGACAACAAAGACAACTGGAAGCTATGAGAAGAATGTACCACTGAGTTAATAAAGAAGAAGGATGAACGTACCGACATTTCCTACTGTTATAGTCAAGAAAAAAAGGAGATAAAAGGGAAAGAACAGGACATCGAGGCCGCCATGGTTGGTGCGAAGAAGAAGGAGAAGAAGAAGAAAGAAAATATAGCAGGTGTAAGATATTAGGAGACGCGACACCCTGGACGAGCGGAAAACAAAGGAGGAAGCAGTGCGGTATCGAAGCAGTCACGTGGATAGTAACAATTGAAAACACATTTAATCATATTATGGTTAATAATATATATATTCATAAACAAAATAAAAGACAGTGGAGTTGTGTGTGTATTTGTTACTGTAAGAAGAAACTGGAAGAATCGCAGCGTTCAGGGGTTGGTACTCAAGATGTTTATGTACCCTCACTGTGGTACTATAATATGTTCAAAACTAGATGTAAGTATTAGTAACAGTTTTATTAAGATTACAAGATAGGCATAATGACCTGTAGCAGTTAAGTGCCTTAAAAAAAAAAAAAAAAAATACAAGATATTAATTAGTCACAATACATAGTACATACACAACTTTTGAATAATAATACATCATTATAAAGAATTATATTGCCAGGGCACTTGAACTTCATTTACAAAATAATTCATAAATTCTTTCCTCACTTCTTTCGCACTTAATGGTGCATTCCCTACATGAGATATTTCCAAAGGTTCCATTGTTGAATTTTCTGATGTGTAATCCCCTGTCAACAGTACCAGTTTCGGTATCTTCAGAGCTGAAAGATTCAGCCGGAGCGTAGGCATGAATTCTTGTTGACATTAAATAGTTATGTAAAGCACAACTTGCTAGTACAATTGAATTAATTTTGTCCAAATCTACATTTATAGCTGTGTGAAAAATTCTAAAGCGAGCTGCCAGAAATCCAAATACATTTTCAACTATTCGCCTTGCTCTACAAACTCTATAGTTATATATTTTCTTGTCTAGGCAGTCTAAATCACCCCGTCTGTATGGCTTTAACATGTCAGTTCGTAATGGAAAAGCATCATCTGCTGCAAAAACATATGGCAATATTCTTGAACAGTTTTTCACTTCAGATTCCCTAGGAATGTGCAGTGACTTTTTTTGGAGCTTTTCAAAGAAAACAGTGTTTTGAAGAACACCACCATCTGAAATCCTCCCATTAGTTCCAAAATCACATAGAGGGAATCTGTAATTCGCATCTACAATAGCAAGCAGCACCATACTGTGTTTGTGTTTGTAATTGTAGAAATATGAACCAGATCCAGCTGAAGGTATGATTTCGATATGTTTCCCATCCAGACAACTAAGACAGTGTGGATAATTCCATCTCTTTTCAAAATCATTTGCAACAAAGCTTCCAGTCATCTTCTGTTTGCGGGAACTGAAACAAACTAAAGAATTTCTATTATCATTTCAGGAGGACTCTGTGGAGCAGTTGGCTGATGAACCACATCAGTATCTGGGAGTACCCGTGCCTACTGAATCAAAAGCAACAGGATTGGCCGAACAGGATTCTACAGAAGTAGGCACACTTGAAAAATCACGTCAGGCGAGACCTCCTAACAAATCTGACAAATTCCACAGTGTTCTACAGTCTATTGAACACCATTTTAAAAAGCCAAAACCTGAAGAAGACAGATTCAGTGTGTTGGGGAAATCTGTGGAAATCAAACTTAGAGTCCAAAGAATGCTCGTAAAAGACGACACTCAAAGAATGCTGGCAGAAAAAATTATTAATGACACGTTGTTCACGGCCGAAATGGGCCAGCTCAGTTTTACCGACTGTATGCCTATATACAGAGGATTTAATATACAGAGGCAAGCAAGCTCACTGGTAATAAAAGTGGCTCCCTCACAACACAAGACAGAGACACAAGAAAGAGTACAGCCCCATTCAACTCATGCAACTGCAACAAATAAAAGTGCCAGTGCTGGCTGTGATACGCCTCTCGCCCATTTCATTTAAAAATTACGCAGATAAAATAAGGGAAAAAAATGGAAACTATAAATTTAAATCCCTTTTTGTAATAACTTTTTTCTTTTCTACTTTTCCATATATTTATAAATTGTGTTTTAATTAAACTAATGTTTACTTTTACTTATAGTCAAATCACTTTCATTTATACATTCTTATATGTTGAATCTGTAGTTTATTTTTTATAACTTTTGTTTATTTCATAAAAGGTTAATGTTATGTAACTTTGTATTTTCAAATTTGTTAATATTATGAAGAACTTGAGTGAAATTTCAGATGTTTTCTACAATGAACTTGAAGGTACGCCAAGCCGGAAGAGATGTACTCAGGTTTCCTGAAATGATCGTCAACGAAGTGCAACCGACGATCAAATATCTGAAGTTCAAAAACGTGCATGACCTTCTACAATTTGTTCGACCCGTGCACCATGACTTTACAATTTTCGTATCAACTTCTAGGAGGCCAACAAAGGAAAAATTGTACGCAGAAGCAGGTTAGAAAATGAAGAGGACGTAGACCTGGATGACCCTGGCTGTGTGCTTGAATCTGATTCTGATACTGATTAAACTTCATGCTGTTACATTTCCCATCTGTGTATTTCAGAGTCTATCTTCTTCATAAAACTGTTTGTTATTTAGATTGTATTATATACTTAGCACATCACATTTTTGTAATTTTACTTTGCGTTCTTATTTAAAGTGCAAAATAGTTCAGAACACAAGAGGTTTAAGTGCTACATCTCATTACGAAATGGTTATTTGTAATATCATAAATGTTAAAAATTCTTTAAATCTGCTATAAATTACTTCATACGACCTACTAACTCAATGTGTAAGTACAACAAAGATATTGCAGAGTTTCTTTATGATTTTCCATTATCACTTAACATTAAACTCATTTTTCACAGATTTCGTTATTTGTCACTTATACCCCTTTTACTCTAGCCCCCCTCATATAGTCCCATCACTACAGTTCAGTTCAAACCATGGTTGAGAAGCCCTGGTTAAGAAGAATAATTGGTGAAAATGACCGACCTATTTACTAACGATTTTGAACTTCAAAATGATGGAGATACTGTGGCTCAACCCGCTCCCGCATTGAGAAACAAGATGCTCTTCGTAATTTCATCGAGCAATACGAACTATCTGCAGAACTGTGGAATCCAACCAACCCAATATATCCCAAAAAAGCGGCAAGAAATTCAGCTCTTGGCCTCCTCGTACCATTTTTAGTGAGAATAAAGTCGGGGGCCAACAAAAGGGAAGGATGTAAAAAAAAAAAGATAAACAGTCTTCGGGCAAATTATAGAAAGCAATTAAAGATTACCGAATCAAAGAGGTCGGAAAAGAGCGCAGACGAACTTTACACACTTCCTCAGGGGTGTTTTTTGCTTAGTCGTTTATTGAGAGGTTCGAGAGATCAGTTTAGCAGCAACAGTGGATCAAGTAAGTTTCATTATTATATAGAAATTTTCAAAATGTTATAATTCTTTTACTGTTTTATTATTATTATTATTATCATTCTCTGAATAATACACCTACATAATCGGCCTGCAAAAAATTTATACAACCTTCCTCAAAATTTGACCATTTACGTTTCAGGATCCAGGAAATCCCTTTGTACGCACAGGGGCTCCATTTTAGCCCTAGTTGAAGCCCCCTACTTTTAATTACTCCGTTTCAGTGAGGTTCCATTATATACCTACCAGTTGGCCTCTAGCTGTGACAGAGTGCGGGTTAAAGTCTAAGTGTACAGTGCACTCGCGTTTTATCACATATATATTTATTAACTTTTTTTATATAATATAAGTGTTAGTTTAACGGAACTATTATTGCGAGTTTTCTTCGAATATTATGCCAATGAGTGGCAGCTCAACAATGGCTCTTATGCCTGGGCCTGTAGATGTTCCTCAATCTCGGGGACATTATTAACAAAAAAGCCGTATAACTTCCATATTACTATGCGTACCTCAAATAAGTATGAAGCTCTGTCTAATGAGGAGGACATGAATACGCGTATTCCTACTGTAGATACCCCAGGTCACCAGCCAATACGTAAAGCAGCTAAAAATGTCAACATACCTCCGATAGTCGTATACAGCTATATAAAAGACCATACAAATTCCTTGAAAGCTTTAAGAACTAATTGTAAACTTGATTTTACATACATTGTCATGGCCAACGACTATCTTTTCAAGCAAAATGCAAAGAAGATTATCAAAAAATCTTAACGAATTCAAAGCACCTAATTGAGAATTTCATACCTTTACCCCAAAGGATGAATTCAATCACACTTTAGTTTTAAGGAATTTACCTCCTAATATCACTGAGGATGATGTCAGACAAGATCTTGGGGGCTTGAAACTTAACGTAATTAAAGTGAGTCAGATGTCTAAAAAAGATCCTTCAGGAAGGATAATTAAGTATCCCTTGTTTCTAGTGACTTTTCATAAGTCAGTGGTTATAAAGGACATAATGTCTACTAATAGAATTTGTGGCAGTATTATTACTTAAAGAAAATATAAGAACTTTAGTGGAGTGGCGTAATCGTTTAAGTTATAAGTGTCAATCGTTTAACCACACCGCGAAGAATTGCTACCATAAACCCAAATGCGTATACTGCGCTGATGAACATCCAACTAAAGAGTGTACCGCAACAGCGGAAATTCCGCCCATGTGTGCAAATTGTAGAGGCCGCCACCAAGCTAACCATAAAATGTGAGAAATATATCTAAAAAATATGAAAAATCGTAGATCTACAACTTGTAATAAGTCTATGCGAGGATCTTGTGTTCATTTTACTTAGACGATTTTCCAAAACTGCCAATTACTTCAGGTGCTTATCAATCTGATGTAAAAAAGTCAGTTTGGGGTCCCTCACTGCTAAGGGCTAGCGCACACTGCAGACTTTAATCGGCCGATAGTTTAGTCTGGTAGTTTAATTACTAAAGAGAGAAAAGGCAGTGCGCAAACCAAAGATAAAAAATCTGCCGATTAACTAGTTTGATGAGCTGCCCGATTCCCTTTCAACTAAAAAATCTGCCAAATATCGGCCGATTTTTAATGGCTATGGTTAACAATTGGCATGCGCAGACTCGCTGACTTTAATCGGCGGGAACTACATTAACACTCTTCATATAATCAGAGGTTAAGTTATATTTCGATTATCTTGTGTCGGACAATTCAGAAGAAAAAATAATGCTTCGTTCGACACTTCAGCGTTAATACAAGAAATTGAAAAGCGGCCTACATTATATAAAAAAAGCCTGAAAGAGTATTCTGACATTAATTTGAAAAAAAAAACTTTGGGAATGGAGTCAACTTACTGGCGAAATAAAAAGAAAACAAGATACTTATAATATTAATTATGTACATTTATTTACAATATCAAACCCTATGATAAAATACTCTGCATTTTACAAAAAAAAATTGGAATAACAAATAAAGAACATCTTCTTAAAAGTACAGATATATACAAATGTATACCTGCCGGGAACACTGTTGCTATTGTTGTTATCTTACACTTTATCATATTGAAATGAAACAGAACCTTGCGGAGAAGTAAAATAAAATATAAAATATTGCCGAACGTCTTTCATGTTGTTTCTTCCTCGGGTATATTTATTCACACTAAAATTTGTCGTAGGACATTCGTAGAGTGTGTCTGTAAATTGCAATCCATCTTTTATTCATGCATAATTATGGGGAGTATACAACAAGCTTTAATAATATTTACATCGATTGGGCGGTGGAAAATGCGCCACTTATTGGCTAAAATGCCGAAAGTGCATTCCACCATGTGCCGTACCCTTGTATGTCTGTAATTGAAAATTCGTTTAGGGTAGCTGAATTTTTTTTTTTTTTTTTTGCGTATGGACGTAAGAGTCCTAGCCAGTCCTAGCCCAAAGGCTTTGTCGCTACGACGAGAAATGGATGACTTTCCCGTTCTTATCATTCGGCAATGTTCTTCCAAGTGGAACATTTAGCTGGTTTTCAGAAAGCCGTTGGCCCATTTGAGATGATTTAAATATTTGCGATTCACTAGCTGCTCCATAAGAATCGATATCTACTCTAGACAAATTTGTAATCTGCGTCCGTCCAAGCCATTAAAACACAAGAGAAGTATTTCTTATGATTGAAATATGATAATCCGGAATGTTTCGGCTGCACCATCCGTATGTATTTTCTATCAATCGCCCCAAATTTGTGCGATGACAAAATTCGTCCGCTAATTGGATCCAGTCCTCTTGTTGCTTGATTGCCATGTACAATGGTTGAACTAAGTTCCATATTTGCTTACATGTAGTTTTAACAATATCTCGTATTGTACAGAAGCTACAATCAAATATTCAAAGGACACAGCATTAAAACTAGTTTCGGTAGCCAGATATCTGTAAAAAATTAATGAAGGGTCCGGGGGGGGAAACGATGAATGTGTATTTTTGATGATTTACCAGAAATGGAAAACAAGCTTTCCTATTTATAACTACCTAACAATAATATCATAATGAGAATTTTTGTAATATTTTCATTATACTACATATTCACACCCTCAGGCAAATAAGTTTTATAGGATTATGTATAGGATCATGGTAGGATAACAAATAAGCTAAGCTACACTAAAAAATAAGGTTTATTACAAATTAATTTTTAACATTAATAAAAATTTATTACATTAATCACAACTTAGTCATCATCTAGAAGGTTTTCCAGGAAAATGTCCTCTTCATTTTCATTAGTGGCACTGTATGGTAAGTTCTCACAAAACATTTTAGCTTTCGGGTTAGTCAAAAATCTATTTAAGTGTTGCAGGTCATTGAAATTGGCTTGAGTAATTGGTAGTGGGCCTCCGTAGAGATTTTTTAGATCTCCTCTTACAGGAGCAGCTATTCCTTTGTTTTTCCCCTTCTTTGGCGGGCGCCACATCAAGTTAGTGTGCAAGTACATTCCACAGAAGGTATTGCGGTAGAAATTTTTTGTGGGATATTCTATCTGGAACTTCAAACATCGCAGAGGCCTCGTAAGAAAAGGACATTTCGGCTGGTAGTAGATTGGCTTTAAAAACTCAGTCCAAGCCTTGAAGAGCTCTTTTTTGTAGTCAATCACTGCAAAGGGTGAAGGATTTCGTCTGCTGTTTCTAATAACTTCTCTCCATTCATCGGGCACCTCAACGTAGGACTGCTGGTTAATTAAGCTCATGTTTTTATCACATTCTAGATATGAGCGCCCTCTGACAGGGAAAAATACTTCAACATTGTCGAACCTATGCTTTTCAGCCATAAGATAGTGGAGATAGCGAATGACTGTGTAATTTTTATTTTGACCTGCGCAAGAGTCACAAAATATGATTAGCCTACGAACTTTTAACAGGCAAAAAATTGTGCACAAAATTTTCGAACACATCATCTGATCCTTTATTAGCAACCGATTCATCGTATGTATAAAAAGCTGAATCTCCATTCGAAAGGAGATGAATGTTGAAGCTATAGAAGCTCAGCTGTCTTTTGTAGTAAACATCATTGGTTGTGATGTTAGGAGTAGGGGATTTTTTATGAAAGAATTTTTGTTATTGCTGCTACTGTGTCATTCTTCCTACTCTCTTTTTTTACCTGTTTTTTGATCGAATAAAATATCTTTGCTTTCAATAAATGAAGTTTCTGTTCAAATTCAAGCACATTAAGTTGTTTCTTTTGCTCTATTTTCTTGGAATCAGAGAGATCATTGTCGCCTGATTCTAAAACAACTTTCTGAGCTTTGAAGGAATCATAGGCGATAGTTTAGTCTGTAGTGTGCGCTATCCCTAACGGTAATGTAAACAAAACTATTAGTCACGAAAAGTTACATTCTTTGGGTGAATATCTATTGATTCAGTCATTTAATTTATTAAAAATATTTAATGATTTAAAAAGAGTTGTCATACTTATTAAAAATGTGCCAGATACACTATTTGTATCTGCAAAAATTAGTATTTTTATTGAATTCATCTAAATATAAATGATTTCGACCAAAATTATTTACTGGAATGCCTGTGGCATAAATAATAAAATAAATAAACTATCTTATTTTATCCAATCAAATAATATTGGAGTTATTGGGTAAAGCGGCCTCTACACGGTCAATAATATTGTCAATATCAGTATTGACAATATAACCATCAATACTCGTGCTAACCAATCACAAACTTCGTTACTTCAATATTATTGATCGTGTAAGGTAATGAAGTATTGTGATTGGTTAGCGCAGTATTGATGGACAATATAACCATCAATACTCGTGCTAACCAATCACAAACTTCGTTACTTCAATATTATTGATCGTGTAAGGTAATGAAGTATTGTGATTGGTTAGCGCAGTATTGATGGTTATATTGTCAATACTGATATTGACAATATTATTGACCGTGTAGAGGCCACTTTAGGGAAAACAGTGTTGAGAACAAACCATAAAATAAAAGCACCAGGGTGTAAAGTTTATAGATCTGATGTTGGTAGAGGTGTATATTTGTTAGTTAACAACATTACTCATTATAGTATATTAATTCCCACTTTAATATCAATCGTAGCTGTTAAAAGACAATTTATAATTTACTAAAATAAAATCATCAAATAGATTTATGTTCTAAAAAAAAAAAGTGTATTTTTCGTTTTGAAAAAAATCGTTGTAATTGTATCAGAATAAAAAGAGTATTTGCTTTCGTTTGGTACAATTTTCATTGTTGTTATTCACACTATTGTACTACTTTAGTTCTATGTGCAATTATATTATCCTACTTTAAAGTATTTATCTTAAACTCATACAGTCCATTCAATTAGACAATTAAACTTACTAAGAATCAGTGCAACACACTAACAATGGTCTCACTCCGGACCGGATACAGTTATATTGTGCAGAAATTCAGTTGTTTATAATTTACCAGTAAACTTTTCTCACTTTTCCTCGTTTAAACTACTCAATTCACATGATGGCAAAGGAACTATGTTATTTTATAAACGTTGTTTATTTCGAATTAGAGATCAAATTGCAACCTCGTAGGAAAAACCACCTCGTTCAGTAATAATCTCAAAATTTGAAGCATTAATTGGTGAGTATGTAGACAACAAAGTTGAATATTTTAAGGTTAATAAGAAAGCAATATGGAACTTGATGGAGGGGATAAGGATATAGACAAAAAGGAAAGCGATATGTTAAAAGACGCAGATGAAATTCGTGACGTATTTGCTACATTAGAATCTAAAGTTTAAAGAAATGAATAAGTTGGTCAATAAAGATGTAAGTAGAAATTCTATTTTCAGCTCAACATCATACAATTATTGTAACTTAAATTCAAGCGATACTCCAAAATTACAAAAAGTTAAAAGTTCCAAAATTTGATGGAGATAGAAACTTTATAGATTTTAAAAATTTGGTGTATGACAACAATCCTGAGATTCCTAATGTACAGAAACTGTATTTTTTTTAAATTGCCTCAATTGATAATACTGCAGGTATTGTAAAAGATGCTGCTATAAGCGACGCTGAAGAAACGTGGAACGCATTGTGTAGTCGTTACGATAATAAAAGATCAATTATTAAGGCCCATTTGCAAGACCTTTTCAGTCTCTCTAAAATTAAATCTGAGTTGGGTATTCGTGTACTTCTAGATGATTCAAATAGAGAGCTTAGAGGACCCAAGCAGCTGGTGAAAACGTAGATAGCTGGTCGACTATGCTATCCTTCATGATTTCTGGAAAATTAGATGAGGTAACTAAACGCGATTGGGAAAATTCAGTCACATGCAATAGTAAATTTCCTTTATTTAATCAGTTGACTAAATTTCTAGAAAACCTTGCTTTCACTGTTAAAGATAGGCAAATAGAAACTGATTGGTGCTCGCAAATTGAAACTAACTTCTAAAAACACGATTAGGAGCGATTTATTAAAAAGATCATTCGTTGCCTCCAAACCGAAATGTGTAGCATGTAATAATTTTCATCGGCTTATAGACTGCAAAATTTTTCTTGGAAAATCGCCAACCGAACGGTTTAATATTGTAAAAAATAATAAGTTATGCCAGAATTGCCTTGGCAAAGGACATTTTGCTGCTAGATGCCAATCCTCTTTTAGTAAGCCTTGCGGACTAAAACATAATAGATTACTTCATTTCGAGAAACCCAAATGTTATCGAATACAGTTCAATCGAAGCCAGTATGCAAAAATATTGAAACTATTCAAGCTAATCCTTCTGCCTCAGACTCCTTATCGTTGGAGAAAAAATCGTGCGCTACAACAACTGTTGCTGATGAGGTCTATTACCCTCTGCTGTTGTTAAATTTCGTTGTGGAAGAACAATGGGATTAGCAAGAATTTTGTCGGAAACTGCTTTGCAAGCTACTTTAATGTCCAAGACCTTCGTTCGAAGGCATCACTTGCCTACAAGTCGCACATCTAATTAACTACCATATTAGGCATAGGTGGCCAGCCTGTTAGCTGTACTCATACATGCTCATTGTCGCTTCTGTCAAGGATAAATAATTTCTATTTAGACGTTACTTGTGATGTTGCTCCATTTAAAACCTTTAAATATGAAGTATCCGCTGCGTCCATCAAGAACCTAAAAGCTAAAATAGAATTCATAAAATTCGCTGAAGAAGCACAACGAAATCAATATAATTATAGGCGCCGAGTATATTGAGAAATACTTATTAAACCAAAATATTATTGTGAATGGCATAGTTCTTCGTGATTCACAATTTGGTTGGCTGGCCATTGGGTTTGTCTGCCCCGAAGGTGACAAATAAAATTCTATATTTTCTCACGTCGCACTTCATTCACATGCCATTTTTTCGATCGAAGATCAGTTACGCATGTTTTGGGAATTGGAAGAAGTAGACGTCCCTAATATAGTTACTAGTGAACTAGAAGAATTAGTCCAATAAACCTCAAGATGGGGATTCAAATTGAGGATAAAAATAAACTTAAAAACTAACTCATAATAAATTAAAAGAGGATAAATTAAGAGTAGAGTTACAAGAATTAAATCATACATTGATTCATTCGACATGACAATATTCATTCTCCAGCCAACTTAACATCTCGTCTAGAAAAATTAGGAGAGTGTTGGACACAATGTAATTGTGTTCAATCAGAAATTCAAGTCTTTCTAAATGATGATAATGACTTAGTTGTACAAGAGGAAGAGTTTTCCAAGTTTGACTTTTTTACTCTTTTTTTTAATTAAGACCCGGATCTTCTCATGCACTGCCGAGCTCTGGACAGTGTTCTCTCGTTACAGACAACACTGACCATTACCGGACAGTGAGCTGCAGAGACTCTTGGGAAGAAAAAAATCTAAGGGTAGTACAGCTGGACTCGAACTCGGGTCCTCCGCGTGGGAGACCAGTTCCCTTCCTTTGCAACTTTGAAGAAAGTTATTTTTATCTTAGAACACAAATTGAAGATCTTTTGAATAAAAGTAGGATTATTAATTCGGATAATGTTAAAGAGCAAGTGTCTATCTCGGGAGACATGTCCGATAATATAAAATTTCCAAAAATACCTCTACCTACATTTACCGGTAAGTTGACGAATGGGTAGACTTTCATGATATCTTTGATTCAATGATAAACACTTCATCAAAACTAAGTACAATTCAGAAATTTTATTACTTGCGATCCTGCTAAAGTAGTGCAGCTTTAAATGTCATTAAAGAAATAAAGGTGAATGCAACTAATTACGACTCAGCATGGACTCCACTTAAAGGCAGTTTCAAAATAATATAACTGATTATTAAGGCACATGTCAATGATATATTAAATACAAAACTGTTACAAAGATCATCAGCAACGGCATTTGTATGATACAATAACCAATCATATCACTGCATTAAATAATTTAGGAGAACCCACTGATCATTGGGGTACACTACTAGTATTTTTGACATCGCTAAATTAGATCCTGTCACTAGAGACCATTGGCAGGTAACGCATACCAACTAAATATTAAGGGAACGTATGAGGAAATAAATAATTTGGTAGACTGAAATCAGTCTAAGTCAAACGCTGAAGCTAAACCATACACAGATAAATGTCGATTTACAAATCGGGACGTGAAAACATGTTTTCATTATTTAAAATAGGTCCCTGTGGGCGGCCTATTTTTCATGCACTAATGTCTGCAAAGAGATTCCAAATTTTATTGCTGTCTCTGCGATTTGACAATTCTAAGACTCAACAATTTCTTAAAAATCTGTGAAAAAGTATTTTCTATTGGTGAATATGCCTACGTCGATGAAATGCTATTGCCGTTTAGAGGAAGATGTAAATTTAGTGTTTATATGCCGAAGAACTCTGCAAAATACGGCATCAAAATTTTATGTATAACAGATGCTAGAAATAGTTATGTTTATAATGATTACATATATTGTGGGAAAAATACAGATGGTTTAGAATTAAATGAGGAGGAACAGAATTTCTCAGTAAAACTGTACTGACGCAATCAGCACTGCGTCTGGTAAAACCAATTTTTGGGTCGAACAAAAACTTAACGGCTGAAGACTGGTTTTCTTCCTTAGATCTCATGGTAAAATTGAGACACTTGGTCTGACTTACTTTGGAATATGCAGAAAAAAAAAACGTCCGGAAATTCCCCCTGAATTTTCGCCGAATAAAAAGAAAGATCAGAGACATTTTCCGCCGTAGCTTGCTCATTTTGTGGTCATCGACCGGTTTCGAACGTTCGCCCATCTTCAGGAACGTTTCCCAGACAGTGTGGCAACACAGGCTTGCACAGAACAAATTCAGTTTTGCACAAAAAGTGTCTCTTAATGTAAAAACAAAAGTCTAAAAAATTAAACAAAATTCTCTCTAATTTCAAAGTTGAATAACTCAGCGAATTTTCAACGGAAAAAATTGATGATGTATTTGGAACACTTGAAAAAATTAGGTAGGGTATCATTTGTAATTATTTTTGTGTACATTCCAAGACAAGTGGATACCTATGTTAAAATTGTCACCCTTTATATACTCCAATTTCAAAAAAAAAAAGAACTTTTTCGAAACAGAGGACCTGAGTAAAAACTGAATTTGCTCTGTGCAAATCTGTGTTGTCATACTGTCTGAAAAACGCATCCTGAAGATGGGTGAACGCCCGAAACCGGTCGATGACCACACAATGAAGCAGGCTATCACGGAAAATGTCTCTGATGCTTTCCAACGATGGGGAACCAATCACCACAACAAAAAGAAAGATATAAAGACTTGCATGTATGCGTTTACAAACAATACCACTCTGATTTTTTAAGTCCCTAAAAAAATGATTGCGTACTACTAATTTCAAGCATGCATCATAATCATAGCAACCGATAATGAAAAAAACTTTCAGAAATAATTAGTTTTTACAGCTCCACTAAAGGAGGGGGAGATATTGCCGATATGAAAACATTTATAATATACGAGTAATATTATTAATATACGAATAATATTTATAATATCGTATTCTTCAAACAGGGGAGTTGGCCTTAGGCAGGCATACTGTACGGTATTTGAATTTGTGTTGTGCATTCAAAGTATTTTTATTACTTTCTCTTACTCCTAGTAAGAGGAAGTATTGTAATCGTGTCAAATTTTCGATATCGAGTTTTCACCGGAAATATCCGTTTTGAGGTCCCCTGAGTCCCAAAAAGTGGTTTTTAGCAAATGGTCTGTGTGTGTGTGTCTGTGTGTATGTGAACAGCATAGCTCAAAAACGAAAAACCGTAGAAAACTGATGAAACTAATATTCCGTTTAGGTATCACCATGCGATCTGACTGTGCGTTATCTGTCAAAATTCCTCAACCGGAAGTACCACTTTACTAGTTGATTTTTGCATTTTTCTCAAAAATGGCTCAAGGATTTTCTTTAAACTTGATACATCAACTACATATACAAGGAGCTACAATTTTTATTTGAAACATTTCTCTGGGAAAATTGATTTAAGGGCCCTTCTGGGGGAGGGGTGGGGTTAGGTTACCCTCTAAAGTGCTATTTCAGGTTATTACACAATTCGGTCATTTAAATAATGTTAATTAGAATTAAATAAGTTGTTGAAATTCCGAGTTTGAGAAAAATCGGAAAACTGGAAGTGCTTTTCTTTTAACACTTTACTAAATATGATTTTTTCACTTTTTCGCGATTTTCTCAAAAATGGCCCCGACTTGTTACTTTTTCTTACTCCTAGTAAGAGAAAGTATTGTAATTGTGTCAAATTTTCGATAACGAGTTTTCACCGAAAATATCCGTTTTGAGGTCCCCTGAGTACAAAAAAAGTGGTTTTTAGCAAATGGTGTCTGTGTGTGTGTGTGTATGTATGTGAACAGCATAGCTCAAAAACGAAAAATCGTAGAAAGTTCAAACTTGATATTACGTTTAGGTATCAGCATGGTATCTGACGGTGCGTTATGTGTCAATATTCTCAACCGGAAGTACCACTTTACTAGTTGCTTTTTTACGTTTTTGCGATTTTCTCAAAAATGGCTCCGAAGATTTTCTTTAAACTTGGTATATCAACTACACATACAAAGAGCTACAACTTTTATTTGAAACATTTCTCCAGGAAAATTCATTTAGGGCACTTCTGGGGGAGGGGTGGGGTTAGGTTTCCATCTAAAGTGCTATTTCAGTTTATTAGACAATTCTGTCATCTAAATAATGTTAATTAGAATTAAATATGTTGTTGAAATTCCGAGTTGGAAAAAATCAGATAACCGGAAGTGCGTTTGTTTTGACACTTTACTAAATGATTTTTTCGCGATTTTCTCAAAAATGGCTCCGACGATTTTTTTGAAACTTCGTATACAAAATAAAAATGCAAAGATCTACATCTTTTATTTAAGACATTTCTCTGGGAAAATTCATGTAAGGGAGTTTTAGGGGAGGGTGGGGTTGCAGCTTCCCCTAAAGTGGTATCATAGTTGATTATACAATTCTGTCATCCAAACAAAATTAATTAGAAATAAATAGATGGCCAAAATTCCAAGTTTTAAGAAAATTGTAAAACGGAAATGCGCTTATACTGAACAGCTTTTTCAGTTTTCGACGAATTTCGTTATATTTGGTACACAAACTATAAAAATTGTCAATTATAATTTTGAGAACTGGAGTAAGAAAAAGTTGTGTGAGTGTTCACACCAGATTTTTTTAGTGGTTTCATTGATTTTTTTCATTTAAATTTTATATTGAAAATATTCTGTTTTAAAGTGCTCAATATTTTGATAAAATTAGTTTTTTATGCAGTTTGAATATTAAATAGATATTCATAAAAAGTAATTATTTTTCAGTTATTAGTGCAGTTGATTTAATAACTTTTGTTACTATTTCTGTTGGAGTTTGGAACAGCAGTATGAGTCAGTCGGCTACTGTAAATAGTGAAATGAGTGGTAAGTTGGGGGATCCCATCTCTCTAATACTATCCAAGCTCGACAAACTTGATACTATTACTGCAGATATGGGCGTCTATTAAAACTGAGCTCACTTCTTTTAAAATGGATGTAAATAAGGCACTTCAGCAGGTAAATAGAGATATTATGAGTAGTAAAAAAGAAATAATTTACAATAAAAAGCAAACTGAAAGATTAAGTCAGAATGATTTATATCAATCAACAATAATTATTGAACTTTCCATTCCAGAATTTCATTAGAATTGACAATATTCCCTTTAAAGAAAATGAAAATTTATTTGATATACTAAAGACTGTTGCTAATGTTATAAAAGTCGATTTGAAAGACAAGTCTACTGATTTTGTTTAGCGACAAAAAACAAAAAGAGCAAACAAACATCCATCAATAATTATAAAGTTTGTGTGGAATTCATTGAAAACAAAATTTTTAATTTACTCTGAACAGTGTAGGGATAAGTTGAGGTCTGAGTTGTTTGAGCCTAATACAAGTGAATTAATTTACGTATATGAATACCTGCCCTCCTTGAAGTACAATGTACAAAAAAAAAGATGTTTCTTTGTGGAACAGGAATGGAAAAATATGGATTAGATTATTGGAAAATTCATCTCCACAGATTATTTCTTCTCAAGGAGAGCTAATTTAGCTGCATCGGTTTAGACAAACTATTATTTAGTGCATGTTCAGAAGAAGAAATTGCAACGGATGAGCAAGCATAGTTCAATATATATCATCTGCAGCATAGTTCATCTATAGGGTGTACTGGAAGTAAGGACGAAATTGAATTGGGCGCCATTTTGTCATGACGGTTGGCGGCCATGTTTTTGAAAGCCTCACATCAACCGTTTGTGAATTGCGTGTAACACTCGAACGTAACGCTGCTCCAACCGAAGCCTCAGTTCGTAAGTTGATCCAGAAGTTTGAGACCACGGGTTCTGTTGCAAATGTTAAGAAAACAGGACGACCGCGTTCTGTTCGAACAGAAGAAAACATTGCTGTCGTGCATGATAATCTGATCGTAGGCTCCAGAAAATCGGTTCGCCGACGAGCCCAACAACTGAATTTATCAGCAAGTTAATGGTTATTAATGGCATCCTACCAGATGTTTGTGAACGCGTTGCCCGTTGCCGCGCGGCCTTGGGTGGTCATATGGAGGATATAATTTTTCATACATAAATGGGAGATGTTACTTAATGTGTTTGTAATAAAAAATTACATTTTCAATAAATTTTGTATGTTCTATAGCACGTTAATTTCGTCCCTATTTCCCGTACACCCTTTATAATTGCTGGGAAATCTCGTCAAAACAAAAAGAGGAAAATAAAACGGAGTGGTCTGGGTATTATGAAATCTTTTTTATTAAGCAAGGTGTCTCAAGAAACTATAAAGTAATGAAAGAAAAGAGTAGAAGTGGCTATCTTTTAAGATTAAGTAATAATTTTACTTATAAGATTTGTAATAAGTCATTAATTAATGAGTAAAAGTTGCTTATTGGCATGTGAATGGATTTAATGTGTTGTATAAATTAAATAATATGGATAGTGTAAATCTGTTGAGTTATCATACTATTTGTTTATCTGATACTTGGCTAGATAAGGATGTAACTAAGCTACCTTAATTTTTTAATAATTATAGTTTCTATTACATTAAGGCTGAAAGATTGAGTTTGAAAGGTAGAAGCAGTAGGGGGGGGATTCATATTTCTTAGGAAAGATATTTTTAAAAACACTGAAGTTGTGGCAAGTAGGTGTAATTGGTTATTTATAAAAACAGTATATTTTAATGAATGTATTACTATATTTAAAGCCCAGCATCAATGATAAATTATTTATGAATTCATACAGTAAAATTTTATCAGATATTACTGTTTGGTAGAGTAAACTACAGCGCTGCAAGCGCTTGAGAATAGGAGGGAACTAGGTTACCTTCCTTGTTACCTTTTTTCTTAGCACACCGGCTACGGTTATGTACTAGTTCACCAGAAATATACAGTTTGCTTTTGTTTGCAGTTTAAACGATTCAGCTAAAATGCCTATAAAACAGCCATCAATAAACTTACCTACATTTTGTGGTAATTATTTAGATTGGATACCTTTTAGAGATATTTTTCAAGACCTAATAATTAACAATCAGTCATTATCGAATGTTCAGCGTTTACACTACCTAAATTCAGCTCTGACTGATGAAGCAAAGGGTTTAATTTCCAACGTTCCCATTACAGGTGAAAACTTTAGAGTGGCTTGGGAGTCTATTTACTGTCGTTATAATAATATAAGAATAATTGTGCAAGAGCACATAAAGGTATTATTCGAACCTCCTAAGATTCAAAACGAGACAGCCTCTGAACTTGGTAATTTAATCAATCACATTAAATGCAACGTAAATGCAATCAAAGCTCTTAAAGAAATCAATATACCTCTTCATGAATTATTTATATCCCACATTTTATTAAAGAATGTTGATGCAAGTACGAAGAAGGCTTGGGAACTTCATTACACAGGTTCAACTCCTTCTTCATTAGAGCAATTGTTTCAATTTTTGGAAGACAGAAGAAGAGCTCTGCAGTCTCTTCAATCTAGTGACAGCAAAGCGAGTGGTTCACCAAGGGATTATAGTTCAAAACGAAACATGAACGAAGGTATAAATCTCAATAAATCTAGCTTTTCAGCTCGAAATAACAATTCTTGGGCCAATGCACATAGGAACTCATTAGTACTCAGTCATGTTGCGTCATTTGTAAAAATTCTCATTCCTTACACAAATGTCCGCAGTTTAATAATCTTAGTATATTTGAACGTTCAGAATTTGCTAAAAAACACAAAAGATGTTTTAATTATCTTAGGTCTGATCATACAATTGACAAATGCTCCTCCACACAAGTTTGTAAGATTTGTCAACGTCGTCATCATACTCTCTTGCATAAAACAATTAATAAGAATAATTCTTACATTCAAATTAAAGGTGTAGAAACAAGTTCAGCATTACAACCTATTAATGCTACTGAATCCAAACGCGATTCTAAAAGGTCGTCATATGTTTCCAGTAATTCTTCTAATGAAAATGTTAATGAAATTCATCCACAACTTATTGTTCTTTAAAGGGCAGTAATTCACAAGTCTTGTTGGCTACAGCCATTGTAGATGTCTTCGACCGTGCAGGCCAGGTGCATCAGTGCCGTGCTCTTCTGGACAGTGCGTCTCAATCCAATTTCATAACAGAACCTTTATCAAACAGACTTGGTCTGAAAAGACATCACAATGAAAGACCAATTCATGGTATAAACAGTTTGCAGTCTTTAAGTAAGTCTTGCGTTACAATCACATTTCAGTCAAGACATTCAGAATATTGTCGCACCATTGCTTGTGCTGTTCTACCTCGTATCACCAGCGACGTTCCGAGTATGTACATTGACAATATTGATACTTGGAAATTACCAACCGACATTACACTAGCGGATTCAGAATTTAATATACCAAGCTCAATTGACTTATTATTAGGCGCAGAAATCTTCTTCGAATTACTACTTCTCTGCCCTCAGAAGCAAAGAGAAGGTTATCCCACATTGATAAATACCGAACTGGGGTGGATACTTTCCGGACCTATGAGATTCAACTATTCTGTCCCAACACAGTTTCTTAACGCGCTCTGGTACAATTCACAAACAGCTACAGCGCTTTTGGGAAATTGAGGAAGTCTCAGAGCCTACATTAACGACTGAAGAACAATTCTGCGAAGAGCATTTTTGCAAAAATACTACACGGGACAATTCTGGACGCTACGTTGTTCGCCTCCCTTTAAGGGAAAATGTTTCTAAATTGGGCGATTCATATGAAGGTGCACTTGCAAGGTTTTTAAGATTAGAGAAACGCCTCTTCCACAATAAGAAACTAAGGGAAGATTACACTCAATTTCTTGAGGAATATGAAACCTTGGACACATGGAATTAATACTTGATCCAACTCCAAATTCTCAACCGGTTTATTATTTACCTCACCATCCTGTGTTCAAGAATAGTAGTACCACAACGAAAACACGTGTTGTGTTTGACGCATCGTTTAAGACAACGTCTTCTTACTCACTGAATGATGTCCTACATGTTGGCCCCACTATTCAGGAAGATCTCTATTCCATCATATTAAGATTCCGCACCCATCAAATAGCATTCACTGCACATATTGCTAAAATGTATCGACAAATAAGAGTACATGATCAAGATACACAACTTCAACGCATTATTTAGAGAAAATCTCATGATGAACCTATTCGTGTTTATCAATTAAAAACAGTCACATACGGCACATCATCTGCACCATTTCTTGCCATCCGAAGCATTCAGCAATTAGCAAAGGACGAATGTGAGAGGTATCCGCTGGCCGCCAAAATCTTAACGAGGGACATGTATATCTGACGATTGTATATCTGGCGCCGAAACACTTGAAGAAGCCACAGAAATACAGTATCAATTCATTCAAATTTTGAAGTGCGGAGGTTTCCCATTACGTAAATGGTGCTCCAATAACCCATTTTTATTGGAAAATGTGCCAGCAAGGGACCGTGAAACTCAGCTTCCCTTGCAGTTTGACACTGAAGGCGGAGTAAAAACTCTTGGATTGTTGTGGCATCCTTTTCTCGATGAATTTGAGATCACTGTCAATACGACACAGGAAACCAGTTTTACCAAACGCAGGGTATTGGCCATTATTGCCGCCATATTCGATCCTCTTGGCTTAATCAGTCCTGTCGTAATATCTTATAAAATATTTCTTCAACGTCTATGGCAGACAGGAGCAAATTGGGACGACTCACTACAGGGTGATCTTCTTGTTAAGTGGCAATGTATTTATCGTCAAGAATCCTTGATTAGTAAATTCCGAATCAAAAGATTGATTTTTGGTAAAGGTAAGGCTTTTAACATCCAGCTCCATGGATTTTCTGACGCCTCCGAGGTAGCTTATGGAGCATGCCTCTACGTACGTTCAATGGACGAAAACGGCTTGATTACTGTCAACCTATTATGTGCAAAATCAAGAGTTGCACCTCTTAAGAAATTCCGACTTCAAATTGTCATTCCAAGCATTGGTTATGCCTTCTATTGCGCCGTTGCTACCCGCTAAACAAATTTCTTCTGACGTCATGTCTCGTTTCAAGCACTTAGCATTGGCCGATCCTACATTTGACTCTCCTTTTCCAATTGATGTTTTGCATGGCGCAGACGTGTTTCCGCAACTGCTTTTGCAAAATTCTTACGGCACCGATACTAGTACTCCTTCCGTTATCGCAACCCAATTTGGATGGGTTATACTTGGACCTCTTGAAAATGATGAAACTTTCGTAGACCCCATTTCGCTTCATATGTCGTGCGATATATCCGCTCAACTGCAAAACTTTTGGGGCTATCGAAGAAATCCCCACTGCATATATATCTAACCCAAATGATGATAGAGTGGAGGAGCATTTTTCTACGACGCACACTCGCAATTCTGATGGGCGTTATGTCGTTTCACTGCCTTTTAAGACCGAAGCCCCTAGACTTACAGTTAACGCTTACTCGCCGTTCCATTCACTCAATCGTCTCGAAAATAAACTCAATAAAATTCCGTCTCAGTTCAGTGCTTATAATGAATTTATGCGCGAATATCTAAGCCTGCAGCATATGTCGAACGCTATCACCTCCGCGAAATATATAATTCCTCATCAGGTGGTATGGAAAACTCAGAAAGACTCGTGTAAAATCAGAGTGGTATTTAACGCATCCGCTAAAGACGTTAACAACATTTCTCTTAACGATTGCTTAATGCCAGGGCCCAAACTTCAACGGGACATTCATGCCATTTTATTATCATTTCGTTTGCATGCCGTGGCGTTGTGCGCCGATATTGAGAAAATGTACCGCCAAATATTGGTGCGTCCGGAGGATCGCGTACACCAACACATTGTTTGTCGTACTGGCTCCAACGCGACCATTCAAGAAATGGAGCTCAACACTGTAACATACGGTCTAACTCCTTCTGCCTTTCTGGATCAGCGTGTTCTCATTCAACTCGCGCATGATGAGGGTGAACGATTTCCTCTTGCCTCTCAGGCGCTCTGGCATTGCACATACCTCGATGATATCATCACCGGTGCCCCTAATATTGATGCCGCACAGACACTTCGCCATCAACTCATTGAATTACTAAATAAAGGTGGATTCACCTTGAAAAAATGGTCATCAAACCACTCAGACCTCTTCAATGAATGGCAGGATGATCCGCATTGTTCTGCGATACGATTTCACGCTGATGATATTTCAATTAAAATTCTGGGAATCCTATGGGATCCATTATCGACACTTTTTTTTTTCTGTTTCGCTATTCGAAGGTGAGCTCTCCAAAAGAAATCTACTTTCATACATTGCTCGTATTTTCGATCCTTTAGGTTTTTTAGCTCCCATTACGTCCACGTTAAAAATTCTGCTGCAACAGTTATGGATCGCAAATCTAGATTGGGATGACCCGTTACCTATTCACTTAAATTCAACGCCAATAAGCTTCTCGAACAACTACCTATTGTATCACGATTTAGCATTCCCCGCTACATATCACATTCAAGTCCCTCAATCGTAGACATTGCTGGGTTCTGCGATGCTTCCGCACAGGTCTATGCCGCTGTTTTGTATATTGTATTTCGTGATAACGCCCTCGTTACGCCTACGTTATGGATTGCTAAATCCCGTGTAGCTCCATTAAAACCGCTCACTATTCCTAGACTCGAGTTGTGCGCTGCTTTACTTTTAACTCGTTTATATGCTTCGCTCGATTTTTCTCTTTTCGCTCGTACTCCTCCAAGGATACATTTCTTCTCCGACTCGCGTGACGTGCTTCACTGGCTGCACACACCTCCTCACTTGTTAAACACCTTTGTTTCAAATCGAGCAGTTGCTATTCGTGAGCTTGCTTCACAAGACCAGTGGGCTCATGTACCCACCTCCGACAATCCAGCTGATTTAGCCACCAGAGCTATATTGCCGTGTAACTTCATTAACGATGACAAAATGCGATTCAACCGGTCTCATTAGGGCGGGAGACTGACCCTCTCTAAGTTGAGTTTTCATTCAAAGCACCCCCTACTGTTGCCAAAGGTGGCGCATCTATCTCGACTTATATGTGTTCACTTTCATGTTTATTTACACGTGGGCCCTAACACTGTGTTACCCGCTATTCGTTCGCAATTTTGGATACTTTCTCTTCGTAGTCTTCTTCGTCAATGCATACACAGCTGCATTACGTGTCACCGTTTTAGGACTCAGACTTATCAACCCTTAATGGCGCCGCTTCCGGCATTTATACGACCGTTCGCTCATGTTGGAGTGGATTTCGCTGGTCCGTTTTCCACTCGCACCTCAATACTTCGCAAATACCACCTAACTAAGGGTTATCTATGTTTATTCATATGTTCCGCTTCCAAAGCTCTTCATCTGAGTTTGCCTCGGATCTCTCCACGAAGTGTTTTTTAGCAGAACTTGACAGATTTGTCGCCCGCCGAGGATTGCCCAACACTGTTTATTCAGACTGTGGTCGCAATTTCGTTGGTGCTTCCAGGGAGTTGCGTAATGCATCGGAGTTTCTTCGAAGCTCTTCCGTATCAATTCATGAACATCTGTCTGCCAGATCTGTGAACTGGGTGTTCAATCTGCCTTATGCACCTCATTTCGGTGGCTTATGGGAGGCTGGAGTGAAGTCTGTGAAAACCTTGTTGACGCGCCTTGTTGGGGATCGACCCTGTACGGTAGAGGAATACTTCACTTTCTTCGCACGCATCGAGGCGGTATTAATAGCCGTCCGCTTATTCCTGTTTCTGTGGATCCGCGTGAATCGAGTGGCTATCTAATCCCAGGACATTTTCTGATTGGCTCTCCGCTATTGTCTCTGCCGGAACTTCCGGTTCCCGCATCCGCAACGATTCGCCATCGTTGGTGCTATTTGCAACACTTGTTGCGGGTTTTCTGGAAGCGTTGGACCCGCAAATACCTAAATTCTGCTATTCAACGCCACAAGTGGAATCGTCCTTCCACTCCAGTCAACGTGGGCGACGTAGTATACATCAAGTCTGCCAACACCTCTCCGCTTTCGTGGCCATTGGGGCGCATCCTTAACCTCTTCCCTGGACCCGATCGTATCTCCCGCGTCGCCTCCATTCGCACCCGTGACGGCGTTGTCACTCGTCCGGTGCGCAGTCTCATTCCTCTTCCTATCCAGGGCTGAGTACAACTCACCCCACTATCCCTATCTCCCTGCTTTCCCCGATTCCTTATACCCTATCCTTCCTTGAATTTTCCCATTATGGTACCCTCAGTAAAATCTTAACGATTTTAGGTGGGCGGTATGTTTAATCTCTTGACGCCTTTTTGTCCCCCAATGTATACTTTTTGTAACACATATGTCACTTTCGGCCGTTTTCGTAATTACGATAACTTCCGATTGCACATTGTCCGGTTTCCCCTCCAATCTGTTAGTTACTGTAGTAGTTCTGTTCGAAAACTGTTGTACCATACGCTCGTACACGCACGGAAGTGCTTTCTATTTTCCACCATGCTACCCCGCATTTCGTTTTCTCCCTGTTAGTTTACCGCAAAGTATACGAGCGTCTCGTTTCTCGCCTCTTTCGTTACACCGCATTTTCACGGGTACGCAGTTTTCCGTTATTCTCGTTACACCGCATGTTCTCCGCTTGAGTACAGTACATCATGCAAAGGAATCTACTTATGCCTACTTGGCCTTCGATCTGCTCGCCTTTTAGACTGGAGGACACAATCTACGTTCACAAAGGTATCTGGGGTCAGGGGAGGTAGGGGAGTCGACTCTCTTTTCCTTTTGGGATCCCTTTCCTTGGGGCGTTGTTAAGCCAGTGTCCACATCTTACAAGGTAAGCGTACTATTATTCATACTTATTTGAATTAGTATTCTCTGTTTCCCCGCATTAAGGACTACATCCTATCAAATACTGTCCACTTACCGCTTTGTTTGACAAGATCAGACAGATAGCGAAGGCCGCATTTTTAATGATAATTGAAGCTTCAAATATTTAATGACAAATTCACAAGATAAAGCCATGTTTGGTCTGTAAAGAAAATATTGCACTTTTTAATGAATATAATTTACAAATGAAAACTGAAGCAGAAAAACTATAAAGTGGTTTAAGTAATCAACAAAATACTTTCATAAGATACTTAAGAACTTAACAGATAAAGTTTTGACAAAAGCTAGTTACATTATTGCACATAAAGTTGGGAAACAATACAAATCATTTTCTGACGGAGAATTTTTTAAGGAATGCATGTCTGATATTCCTGATAAAAAACGAAATTTGAAAAATTAGTCTCTCACGAAGAACTCTTGTGAGACGTAATGCTGATATTTCAAATAATTTACGCGATCAATTAAAATTAAAATTGGAAAACTGTGCTTATCATCCGCTGGCTTTAGAAGAGTCATGTGTTATTACCGATACGAGTCAATTTTTAATTTTTATTCGAGGTATCAATGATCGATTTGAAATTATTGAAGAATTACTCTCTGTAGGTCCTATGAAAAATACAACTACTGGTGAACGCTTTTTTACGGCGCTACAAGAAGTTTTGTTAAATGAAATGTAAAGTGGGAGAAAATTGTCAATTTAATAACCGATGGATGTCCCACTTTTATAGAAAAAAACATTAGATTGTTACAAAGAATAAGTGATGAAATAAAGCGTATTCCAGGAAAAGAAATACTTTTTTTTACATTGTATTATACATCAAGAAATACTGTTGGAAGTACTGCCATCTAGCGGCATAAAGAGTATACCGGCCCTTCTTGTAATGTGCAGTCAGTCTGATCTAGCAGTTGTTTAGTTGACATTATCGTCTCAGTATATTCAGTTCAGTGAATGTTGTTTATAGAAAAATACGAAGGGTTTTACAAAAGGCCTCATTTATTTCATATCCAGGCATACAATATTCGAGAGATGGGCTCAGCACCTTATCAAAAATACAGTCCACTAAGTATTCAATTCAAACCAAACATCTTACATTATTGGTCCTCGCGCGCCCGAATATTGTATGTGAATTTTGGTCAAGAATTAAGGTGAAGAAATTATTTGGAACTTGGAAATTTCATGTGGTTATCTAAAGGGACATTTTGAATTCACAAATCCAAGTTGGTAATGTTGTGAGTGATATATCGATGTTGGTATTACGATGTAGAAGGTTACAGCAGAATGTTATGTTTTTATGTTTATACTTGGAATAAAGATGTTTTCCTGTGGTACACGTTTTGTTTCATTTTAAAAAGATTATCACAACAGATAACTCTGCGGGTCCTAGGAGCAGCGTACGTATAAAGTTTTATGTATTTCAATACTCAGCCCTATCGGCAAATCACTCTAAACTAAACATCTTTAATATACATAATCCAATCTTTGATTCTTCCGTCTATTATTCCTTAATCACATTAACTTTCCTTTCCTTTATATTTTGTTGTATTTTACGAATTTTCTATTTGGTAAGTTTATAGTTTGTATTTTAAATTTTACTTAGTAGTTTTTAGTCATTTGCATGCAAATTAAATTTATCATACTCATTTTAGTATTTCTTTGAATATTTTGTTGTACAATTAATACTTGATAATGGAAGTCTTAAAAACACTTATTCGCCTTCGCCGCTATGTAAAGGCAAGACTAACTAAATTTAAAAATAGTCTTAATCAATTCAAACCCAATTTGGAAACGTTATCAATAAAAGAGGAACGTCTACTTTCCATATCAAAGGAATTTGACATTTTACAAAATAAAATAGAATAGTTGAGTGATTCAGACGAAGAGCAAATAGAATGTCGTGTAACAAGTGAAGATGAGATTGATGAGGCTCTAATAAAGCTTAGAAACCTAATCACCACCGCAAGAATATATTCAGATACTTCAAGTAATTCCTCAAATTCGAAGATTCTCCCTTTCTAAACTTACCTTCAATAAACCTTCCTACATTCAATGGAGAATTTTCTGATTGGTATCATTTTCGAATCATTAATTATTAATAACAATACATTGACTGATGCTTAAAGATTTCACTATCTGTTGTCTTCCCTGCAAGGTGAGGCAAGAGATTTAGTTAAAAACATACCATAACGGAAACAAATTTCACAAATGCTTACCAGTCACTCTGTCCGTGTTACAATAATAAGCGATGGATTGTAACAAAACATGTCAAGTCTTTATTGAATTTGCCATCAGCACCCAGTTCATTCCATCTTCGTAGATTAATTAATGAATTAAAAACTAATTGTGACGCAATAGAGGCTTTAGATTTGGAGGTAGACCTCGGTGAGCTTTTGTTAATACAGATCATTTTAGATAAACTTGACATTTCTACTCGCACACAACTTGAAGCTTCAGATAAGATGGACGAAATTTCCACCTAACGGGTCTTATAGAATTTTTAGAACACAAATCTCAAACAGGTCAATTAATCCATAGCGAGCCTAGATACACAGTACCACCTGTTAATACGTATATCGAAACCGATCGATCTGCGATAAAAAGAAGATGGCAGTCTGTGAAGATAAACAAAAATATGGTTGATATTACTCTGTGCGTTTACTTGTATTTTACATAAAAATTTGTATGCACTGTTATTATTTACTCATAAAACCACTACAGATAATAAATATAGTTGAATTAACTCCGTATGTATTTTTCTTGTATGTAACCTTGAATGACAGAAAAGAAGTGCTCACACATTGCAAGTGATATTTAACATTGGTGCCAAAACCCGGGAATATAACCGTATATTCCAAGAATATTTTTCAAGAAATCTCGTTGTTGTAGTTAATTAGTCAATTTGATGTGTTAATCGAGACAGAAGAACAAGATTGTTTCTAATTTCGTCAAATACAATAGAGGTTTGTTGCTAGTAAACAACAGTGAGTAATTATTTATAGTTTTTCTTTACCTTTATATTGTTTCCTTCATTTCTGCCCTTAAATTACTTTGGGAATTATATTGCCTTGTCTGTACGAACAATACATTAATAAAATGTCTGAAATAAACAAAAAAAAGCGTTCAATAAGAACCAAACTTACATGGTTTAAAAAATTCTTGTTGCAGTACGACGAGAAGAAAATTGAAAATATTGCAGAACTAGACTTTATCCAAATTAAAGGAACGATTGAATTAAGTCTATACTTATTTAAGTGAGTTCGATGAAGTTCATTCCTTAATTATTAATGCATATGACGGAGATAATATACAGGGTGTTTCAGGGTTAAGTAGCCAAACTGAAAATTTGAACTAAGGACCTCAAAACAAGAAAAAAATTCCTATGGTGCTATGTCCGCAAACGCTTTGTTTAGGAGATATTCACACCTAAAGATTTTCATTGTTATGAATTATTTAGGCATAGTAAATAAATAAAACTTATTATATTTGTTCCAACTACTTTATTTATTAAATGTAAACATTAACATTCATTGTTAGGTGCAATCGAATTTATAATCGATAATGGAATGGTTAGGATAACCGGGGA
>JAAEAF010014438.1:0-55928 GCA_011037195.1 Triatoma infestans | reverse complement strand
TAACTTGTCTTCTTAGCTTTTCTAACGAAGATGACCACCAGGGGTTCCTACTACCACTAACCAACTTGGGAGGACAGGTCTCTTCGAATGAGGACTTAATGTATGTGTTCATGTAGAATACCAGCCTCTCTTTCCAATTCAGAGATATCACCAAGAGCACTTGACTGGAAAATCATTCTATCTCCTAGAAGTCTAGAATAAGAATTCCAATCCGCTTTTCTGGGGTTCCTATAGGTAGCCATGGTGATTGGATCTATCCCCAGACTAAACCTAATAATCCTGTGATCAGAAATAGAAGCTTCCGAACTTACCCTCCAATTTCTAATTAGTTTACTAATATTCCTAGAGGCAAGAGTAATGTCAATAACTTGTCTTCTAATCCTAGTTACAAAAGTGGGTTCAGAACCCCTATTCACAAGATCCAGCTCAGTACCCATCAAGAAGTCCATGACCGCACAACCCTTAGTATTGATGCCGCTGCTGCCCTAGACAACATGATGTGCATTTGCATCACAACCTATAATTATAGGTGTGTTGCTGGACTCCGTAAACCGTACCAAATCTACACTGCGGAGGGGGAGAGGGATGATCATAGGGGAAATAGGCCGAGGCTACCACCACATCAAGACGTCGGCCACCAATCGCCAGAGCAAAACTGTCTGAGCAGAACGGCGCCGACATCTCTACTAACGCAAATACATGCTCTAGGAGTGTCTCGCCATCCGCAACAAACAGCCTGCCATTGATCGCACTCAAACCTCGAACCAATCCTTTATAAGCATAGGGTTCTTGGATAAGTGTAAAATATGTATGCAACCCAGCAATAGAGCGGCACAAATTAGCCGTGGCATCTTTGCTATGCTGCAAGTTAACCTGAACCATTTCTACCCTGTCAATCATAGTAATAAGTCAACTAATGTGAGAAATGGAACTTCTGACAAACTTGATAGCAGGCAGGAACAAAAATAAATGAATAATAATAAAATAAATAAATAAACAAATAATAATAAAATAAATAAATTTAAATAAATAAATAGACAAATAGATAAATATAAATAAATAAGTAAACAAACAAATAAATATAAATAAATAAATAAAAATAAAAATACCTGCATTACATATCTTTCCTTTTTCCTTTGACCACGTTTCAGAAATCGCCGCAGGAGGACAAGTCCTCCGCGGCTCCTCCTGACACGTTCTCCTCCAGAGCAAGCCTTCCCTGCCTCTGGATATTTTTCCAGATTCCCACCCATTAGTGCATCCAGGCCCTGGTCACCCGACTCTGGATGTACAGAAGAATTACCCCCACCACCGGTGGCCCCCTCCTCTAAGGGGCCCCCGGCTGACGAATTTAAAATTAAAAACATATAATAAATAACATTAAAAATTCATCTCCAGAGCTCTCCACCCTCCACGGAGCCTCACAATTTGGGACGCTTTGAAGAAGCGCCAGAGCTACCCTAGAGATATAGCGCCCAGGGATTGTGAGCCAAGGCCCACAATACCCGGGAGCTCACCCATGCGTTCTTTACGCTAGCCGATTGACCAGAGCTGGGTTAGGCTCTGGCCGCCTGTTTAGTGGAGTCAGGAACCAAAGTTGTGTGTTGGACTGCAAGGCACGCCGAGGGAACTTGCCTCCAGCGAGAACTTGCGTCCTCAACCACCAGGACTTGCCTTCCCCACGACATAGGTATCCACACACGGCAAACATGTGGGTGGCACCAGCACGTGCCACTGGCGTGTAAGAGTGTAATTGTGTAAGTGTACGATGTTAAGGCGTTTAGGTGTAAGTGATGCAGCATGAACCCCCACAGAGGCTCCACAGCGAAAGAATTCGCTGCAAGAGATTCAGGCCGCACATAAATTATGGCGACCCAAACAGAGGGCAGAAAAGTTTCTACCAACTCACACTCCTGACAGGGCACCGCTGCATTTGTTAGTCTGCAATTGTAGCTAAAGTACGTGGGAGTGCTAGGTACCCAAATAGCCCGAAGGCTACCCTCTGAGTTCGCCCACCAGCTTGGCCATCCACGCTTCCACAAAAGTGGAGCGCAGATGTTTCCAGAGCCGCGACGAGGACGCGCTGGTTGGACTTGAATGAGGTTCTGCGACAGAATATCCATCTCTAGAAACATAGGGAAGTTTCACCCTATGTGAGTAAAAATACTCCCTCAAACCATTTGGCTACCACTGATGCTTTAGTGAATTTACTCTGACGATGGATGAAAATCCGAAACCGGTCAGGAACCAAATGTTTATGCATGGAACGACGGATAAAATACCAAATAATATTGATATGATTTATACTGTGCTTTCAAGTTTAGAGAAACTCTTTAGGGGGAGAAAATTCTGAAGAAATGTAACCAGTTCTTCAGAACCAATTACGGTTCACAGATTTTCTTCAACTTTGGGATTGTGGTAGCGCTTTTATTGTATCCTAATATTATATAAATGGTACAACTACTATTCATAATACGGAAGTGGTATTTTAGAGAATAGCTTAAAGTTACTTTTCCCCTAATATTTCCCAAAAATTCAATTATCCCGGATAGATAATAGGTAGTTGCTATATCTTAGAAAGTATACGAAGTTTAAAGCAAAACATTGCAGGCGCTTCGAGAACATCGCGAGAAACTGAGATAAAAAAATCATTCAATAAGTTCGAGTGTTTTGAATTTAATGGATTTTTACCAAAAAACTTGAATTATTATTCAATAGTAACATATGTTTTGTGGCCTCATAAAACGAAAAAGTATGTGTATGTGTATGTGTTATGAAAGTCCTGAGTCTGGTGTTTTCAGACTCAGGACGTTTCACAGATATTTTATAAGAAAGTTATTTGGTTCATCAGTCATACACGCCCACCTGTATGTTAGCAACAGAGACTTTCTTGCTTTAGAATATTACAGCTTTCGAATAATTACCCGCCTAACGAGTGCCCACCAAAAATTGTTGCCCTTGAAGCTTTCAGAAATAAATCCATTGTTGGCCGTTAGGTGGGGGATCTAATTGTTGGCTTATCGACCAGGAAGTTTCAAAAAAAAAAAATTTAGTGTTTTTTTAATTCAAACCCGACGTTTCGGCTAACATTGTTTGCCTTCTTCAGGGGCTCTCTTAAAGTAAGAGAAGTTTGGAAATCTTGTTACAACATCTTCAATTATGTCTATAGTTATATCTATAATAAAAAATCTATAGACATATATAACTATGTACTATATACTACACAAATAACTATAGACATAATCGAAGATGTTGCAACAAGATTTCCAAACTTCTCTTGCTTTTAGACAGCCCCTGAAGAAGGCAAATAATGTTTGGCGAAACGTCGGATTTGAAATAAAAAACACTTTAAAATTATTTGGTGTTTTTTTTTTTTGGAACTTCCTGGTCGATAAGCCAACAATTAGATATACCACCTTATCAGAAATAAAGTTTATTGGTTTAAATCTCTTTAGAAAACCTTTCTAAATGACCCACAGACCTTTTGCTAGTTTATGGCAAAGCAGATGTCAATTACTAAAGAACATTTGGTAGAATCTGTAAACCGCGCAGCAGTTTCTGAATGTTTCTTATTATAAGAGGTGTAATGTTTTGGTGAGATGTGTGTAGGTAGCTTGTGGCGTGAGCGTTTTAGTGAAAAGGGCTTGTGTAATGTTGCTTGAGATAGAGATAGAAGTATTAAGAATAATTAAAAAAGCACCACTGAATTTAAATAGCTTTATAATATCACAGCGATTAAGTATAAATCAATTGATTAATCTAGATTAAATGCTAAACTCTTATGTTTTAACTTATAACTGGCACTGATTTGAAGAGGGCGATTCCTGAAGCGTCCTGTTTGAAGGCTGAGTTAAGACTGTGTACTCTTTACTCTTTTAAAGCTAATGTTAAACTCTATTCTTTGGAATTGCTCTCTCTCTCACGGGGGAATTCTCTTATACAAAAGAGTTACCATAACGGGATTTTGTGCCTTTGTTTAATGATCCAAATTGACAGTTCCTGACAGTAAAATACATTCTTTTTGAAGTTAAATTCACATTATAAAATATTCTAAATTATTTTTAAAAACTATTATTTTTCATTTCGTTCTTCCACTACAGAGGTTTTTCAATTGCGGAACCATCTGGATAAGTTACTATCAACCATTCTGAACTGCACTGGTTATTTATGGTGAAACGAGCATTATTGTTATTATTATTATTATATCTGAACTTGAGTGATCGATTCTGATTTAGAATTGTGCAAAATTTTGTAATTTTCATATTCATAAAGAATTATTTCTCATGTTTGGGGGCGGTAGTGTTCGCTATTGGCCGAATTGGGCGGTAGTGTCCGCTATTGGCCGAATTGGGCGGTAGTGTCCGCTATTGGCCGAATTGGGCGGTAGTGTCTGCTATTGGCCGAATTGGGCGGTAGTGTCCGCTATTGGCCGAATTTCGAAGTTCTTTATTTTGGTAAACGTATTCTTACAAGAGAAGATGTAGTATTGTGTACTTGACAGACTAGTATATTATCATCCAATGATTCCGGTATGCAGCGATTGGTGAGTTAGATGTGATTGATTAACGGGATCCTTCATAGAAAATCTACTTATTTTATTTGGCTGACACCAAAATTTAGTCTGTATGTCCATAAATAGTGCGTTGTATATCCGTACTTTATTGTTTAGTGTTAGTTTTGATCGTCTGTAAAATAGTCGCTCTAGTAAATAGTAACTTTTTTTTTCCAATTCTTGTTGCTTGATGAAGTCTTGTGTGTGGATTCAATATTAGTCATTTGTCAAGGTAAAGTCCGAGAGATCGTACATTATTGGCGCAAGGATTTGTTCTGATTTAGATAAACTTGAGAGCAACTTGTACGTGTAAGATTGAAGATTATATTCTGGCATTTCTGTATATTCACTCCTATTTTCCAAAGAATTTAAATGTTGCTACAAAATATGGTTTAATTGTACTGGTGTCAGTATGTGAAGCGAGAGAGGGTGAATCATCTGCGTATATGAAGGTGAGAGGGTGAAGTGAAAGATCTAAAGTATATATATGAAGAGAATAGGTCCATGGATACCACCCAGAGAATGTGGATAAACGGCAGAATAGATTGCGCTTTCACGAACAAAAAATAAAATTATGTATTTATAAAAAAAATGTTATAAAAGGTCAATAACTTTTTTTATTGGGAACTTCTTTTTTATGATTAAATTTGTATTTTTATATATAGTTTGATATTTATTAAACAAGATAAAATAAAACAAATACAATTGAACTTTTTCCTCAAATCTTTCATAATAATAAGAATATTGAAAATTAGTGTTTAATATATAGTCTTCTATGTCTATAGTTGAATTTGTTGCAGTATAAGCATATTACATTTTTTTTTTTTTTTTTTTTGCTTAAATAAACATGATTCAACAATTTCTTATTTCCCCATTAATTGTAATTTTACGTATTATTTATTTTCTATGTATGTTGTTGTGCAGGATGAGTAAACAAGTTCGTGTGTGGGGATTACGAACTTTGAGCAGGCTATGGCTTCTTGCTGGTTCTCTTAGCATACTATCATTACTTCTTCTGGGCAGGTGTGGGATTCAAGATGGAAATACCAGCACCGGTAACGTTTTAACTATTTTATTTTTTTTCTTTATTTATTTATGAAACTCTTTTAACTTTATAAATTTGGTTAATATAGGTATTATCTTAGCATCCGCTATAGTTTTCTTATAACACTGGCACTTAAATTGAACCATAGTTCAATGGAAAATTCAAGCTTTCTTGCAATCAGAGTGAATTTAAATATTGTCATAAATAAGTAATTTAAATTCTATCCTATTTGCTGCCAATTAATATTTTTATCTCCACTTCGTATATATCCGGAAAAAGTGATTTTATTAAATTGTTATTATTGTAAATTGAAATATGATAACATATTTTTTGAAGTAGAAAATAACTTCAAATCAAATTGATTTTGCTCGGAGTACTTAATAAAGTAGAAGGAACGAAGATGTGTCGATTCCTCACGACGGGGTTTTTCAGAAAAATTAAGAGAATACAATATGAGTTTTGAAATATTGAAAGTAGATTATATCGTGGGCATTATCGTCTCTTAATCCAAGTGTTCTGATGGAGACTAAGTAGCGCACTTTTTACTATTTCGATGAAAATCTTTATCGAAATCTTTCAACAGAGTTAAGAGGGTCCTTCTCCAGAATAGTCAATGTAAGGGAAGGGATTAGCTAAGAGGTTAGCATGCTGGACTAGCAATGCGGAGATCCTTGGTTCGAATCCAGCCGTGCTACTTTAGATTTTTTTCTTCCTAGAAACCTCTACAGCTCACTGAAAAGGCCCCGGGCGCAAAAGACCATAGATGTTGACGCGCATTAAATTTAAAAAAAAAAATAGTCAATGGGCCAGGCTTTTTATTATAACCTCTTAATAGAGTGGCTAATTTGAACACTATAGTAATGTTGCTAAGGATGATGAAAGCTTTTCGTTAAGACAAGACATAGGCTAAAAATGTTAGCCAGTAATGAGTTTTGATTGCCGCTAATTTAATGGAAATATTCCGTCACAAATTTCCGTTTCAATGATTTTGCAAACAGTCTCAGTATTGCCAATCTTAAGCAACATATAGACTTCCTTTTAATGACTAGCTAAAAGTGAATTTATACAAAATCAAACAATTAGTCGGAAGTATGGCTGAACAGAAGTCCATGATAACTTATGGATTCAAGTTTTTTGTTAACCACCTCTTCATGTGCCTGACCAGCAGTGGGACATGAAGTCTATCATAAAGAAAATTGATAGTTACCGTTTTGCATATGGAAATTCAATTAAATCTAAATATTTATTGTGTATAATTTAAAAATATTTATTTAAGGTCATGCCTTTCAAACAGGCTTTGTTATAATCTATTAATAAAGTGGAAGGTAAGGTACTAGCTAAGTGGTAAGAGTACTGGAATCCCACGTGGAGGACCCGGGTTCGAGTCCAGCTGCGCTAACCTTAGATTTTTTCTTCCTAGAAGCCTCTCTACTGTCCGGTGATGGACAGTGTTGTCTGTAACGAGAGAACACTGTCCGGAGGTCGGCAGTGCACTGAGAAGGCTCCGGGTGCCAACGACCATAGATGTTGATGCGCCTTAAATTAAAAAATAAAATAAAATAAAATGGATAATTTGAACACTATAGGAATGTTGCTAAGTGCTTGAAACCTTTTTTTTTTACAATAGGAATGTTGCTAAAGTGTTAGGCAAAAGGTGGTTGGAATCCCGACTTTATCATTGCATTATTAATATATGATGCATATAATTAATATGGAATAAAATATGTTTTACAATAAGCTTCTGTCCGGAAACCTGAACCAGGCCAACAGCCCGCCTAAATTGGGACAGTTTCTTGATTTAATTTTACCATTTTTTTATTAAACACGTTGGATTACTCTTATAAAATAGTTATATGGAAACCAGAAACTCAACATAAATGAGATAATCTCAATAATAATAATAAAAAAAAATATTTTTCTTAAGAACAGTAGACGAACTATAGGAAATAACAGTAAGAACACGAATAGTAAGGTTTAGAAGGAAGGTAATAGGTTTTGTTGTAGTATAAGGCCATCTGAAAAATAGGCATTATTTTACTTTATTTAGTATTAGTAAGTCTTCACGTATCAGTTAGATAAATTTTTAATTAGTTAATCATTGATTATTATAACAACTACAATCATCTATATATATATATATTGGATTCCTGGATATAATGTTGGGCAAGGGAGTAAAGCAGGGGGCATGCTGCCAAGAAGTTACTAATTTACATGGCCACAGGGTGAAGTTAAAAGAATAAAAAAGAAATGACTTATTAAAAGCATATCAAACCTGACTTGAGAAAATTTATCACGCAAAAGAATTGGAAGGGAAAAGATGAGAGTGTCTGAAGAAAGCTTCAGGACGTCTTCCTTCGAGATCAAAATATAGGCTCGATTATAACTTAGTGACATCCAAACGCATAGACTATGTGACATTTATGTTTGAAAAAAAATGACTTTTAAATGAACGGCCAAAAGCACTTCTGACCGTAATAGATAGCTGACAAAGAAATTTAGCCTCAGTCGGATAAACTCTACAAAAATTTGCAGCTAACATTGCTGTAATAAAATTTCATTATAATCTAAGATCCTATCCCAACTTCTCCCAAACAAAACTTCTGTCCTGATCAATTCGTGAAATGCTTAAAGAAGTCATTAATCACCGTTTTTAGCCAATTGGTAGACTAATTATGGGAAAACTTGAATCCAACCTCAATAATCTCAATGTTTGACCATAAAAAGAAAAAGTTAACAATTTTTTTTTTTATTTCAAAAAAGTTTAAACAGAGAATAGCCAAATAATTTTAATAATATAATTCAAAGAATATACAAAATCTGTATGAAATATATGTTAATATACTGTGAAGAGCCCAGACAACTCTTTACGAACCGCTATATCAATTTCCCAGCAATGTTAAACGCTATATATATATATTATATGAATTGCAAATTTGTTAATGAGTATTCCGGCTCACGTTTTATGTTATTTACTCCATGTTCACCCGGAATTAAACTTAATTATTTGGGCGGAGCATAAAGGGTACTACAGTGTGTGTGTCTGTGTGGGTGTGAGAGAATTTGTGACAGAAAGAGGGAATATGACGTAGAAGAAAGTTTGTATTCTGTCCGTATGTCTATATATACTAAAGATGGGCATTTCTTTAATAAATTATTTGCATATTTTCTTAAACATCTTTAAGAAATTTTTCTTTTAAAGTTGAAAATGTATTTAGTAATTTAGTGTCTATCGAATAAAAACAAAAGTTTATAATATTTAAGTAGGAAATGAACATTTTCATCTTCAAAGTTTTGGACCTTATAGATAATAAATACCTAACAATAAATTTCATGTCAATATTTAGCTGAAAATAAGTATTTCTAATTAAGTTTTGAAGATGGAGAACTATAGAAATCAGAAACTCCGTTATAGGCCTGAATGTGGGCTAGAGAAAGAAATCATCTTACAAGTCTTAAGACTTGGGAATGACAGGACGTAAAGAGAATGTGCAAAACGTGCTTATATTGGGTATTTGAATTGAGAGCTACTAAAGAAAGAAATTGGAAAACCCTAAGGGACCACAGAAGAAAATATATAAAATATTAAATTGGAAAGTCAAAAATTTAGAAAAATATTTTTGACTTTCTCTTAATTAGTAAGAGGAAGTATTGTAATTGTGTCAAATTTTTGATATCGAGTTTTCACCGGAAATATCCGTTTTTAAGGTCCCCTGAGTCCAAAAAAAGTGGTTCTTAGCAAATGATCTGCGTGTGTGTGAACAACATAGCTCGAAAACGAAAAATCGTAGACAGATCAAACTTGAAATTCCGTTTAGGTATCAGTAGGGGATCCGTCAAAATTCCCAAAGCGAAAGTATCACTTTATTGAATGTTTTTTTCTTCACTTTTTTTTTGGCAATTTTCTCAAAAATGGTTCCAACGATTTTCTTTAAACTTGGTACACATTCAAAGAACTACTCGTACAATTTTTATTTTGAAACATTTCTCCAGGAAAATGCATTTAAGGGTGCTGCTGCTTTTGGGGGAGGCGTGGGAGTCAGGTTTTCATTTAAAGTGCTATTTCAGTTTATTAAACAATTCTATCATCTAATTAATATTAACTAGAATGAAATATGTTGTTGAAATTCCGTGTTTGAAAAAAAATCGGGTGACCGGAAGTGTGAACGACTCCAACTATTCTCTATAAACATGGAATGTGAACTACACAAATAATAAGCTACAACTTTTATTTGTAACATTTCTTCTGGTAAAGTCATTTAAGGTGATTTTTGGGACAGTGGTGGGATTATGTTTTTATCTCTAAAATGCTATCGTAGTTGATTAATACAAATCTAGCAAACAAAACAAAATTAATTAGAAATAAATAGATTGCCAAACTTCAAGAGTTTCAAGAAAATTAGTAAATCGGAAGTGCGTTTTTACTTAATAGGTGTTTTTTTCAATTTTTGCGATTTTTTTCCATAAAAACCTGCGACGAATTTTTTTCATTAAATTTGGTATACTATGTAATTATAAAATTTTGTCAATCACAATTTTGAAAACTAGCTTTAGAGAAATTTATTGTGAAAATTTAGTGTGTAAACTAAATTTGCTCTGTGCAAGTCTGTGTTGTCACACTGTCTGAAAAACGTATCCTGAAGATGGGCGAACACCTGACACTGGTCGATGATGCACAAAATGAAGCAGGCTACCACGGAAAATGTCTCTGATAGTTGGAGAGAAAGTTGTGTGTGAGTGTTTCACACCAGATTTTTTTCACCAGGTTGTGTTACACCCATACTACTCTATCCTTCTTCTCCTGCACGCTGGACTCCTCCTGGACTCCGTCCTCCCATCTCAGTCTGGGCCTTCCTCCTTCCCTCCTTCCTTCCACCTTTGCCCCGTACGTTGCCATTGCTAGCCGATTGGGGTCCATATGCACTAAGTGCCCCGTCCACCTTAACCTCTTCTCTTCTACCTTTTCGATGGATGACCTGGTTTCAAGTTGGGCCCAGATCGTCGTGTTACAAATTCGATGATAGCTTCTTGGCAAAACATACCGTTAATAAAATATTATTGTGATGTAGTTACTTATTTAGTTACTCTAGTAAGTCAGACGTTTATTTTTACCATCTGTTATGGCTATAAACGCCATTTCGAACTGCTGTGGCTCCCTTAGGTGTTTGTGTGTGTGTATATAGAATATAGTTGACTGTAAACAGTCGGTGACGTGGAGTTTCTTTTTGGGGTGGTTCACATATCAACTACCTCAGCAAGATCCATGTGTATTGTGTGATGAATATTAGCGGCGTGTTGTTCTTGTTGTTTAGCCTGGGATAAGCGCAAGGATTTAGTCTAAGTTTCCTGAAGAATTCAATCCATCCACAAACTAATTTATTTTTGATGTCTTGTATGATTTTTATCTAATTAAAAATTCTTGCGTGTCTGAGCCTACTGTCGATCTGTTCGTGAATTTTTTTCTGTATCAGATTCTACCCAATTCTATGGAATTTTATGAAACAATTAATTCATAAATATTTTGAAATTGCATATTTTTTTTAATAGTTTTGAGTTCCCTTGAATATGAATTTTATTTTTTTTAGATTTGTTATGTAGGTATATAACTTTTGACGTGTCAAGTAACAGTTTAACTCAAAAACAATTTGTCCAAATAACTATATTATTTATATAATTATATAATTTGTTTACTTTTTGTTCAATTATTCTTAAAACTTTTTTTGGCAAATATGGCCTCTCGAGAAGGTGTACCAGCATTATTACTACTTTAAATTTACTTTCTGGCAGATAACTTGTCCGGCGAGTAGTTGTTTTGCTAATCAAAAACACCGGGACCTATGGGCTACTGATCAAAGTCCTCGCCCCCCCCTCTCAAAATAAATGTCACCATCTGACAAACCTTGACCCTTCTTGTAATGATGTATCAAGTCTTAGATCATTAATTTTTTATTTAGTTTATTTAATTATCTTAATGGCAATTAGTTCATTTTATAAAAGTGCATATGCATGTATTGTGCGCGTATGTTGAGTGGCTGTGACTGCCATATACTCCTGGACTTCTTTCACTGTCTTGTCTCAAAGCTCCTTGCGTGCACCTTGTTAGGAATAAAGTTACAATAATTATAATAGCGTAACCATCGTGCTGATAATTTTCTCCTCAACTGGTGGGGTCCTCAAAGACACAGTTTGAAAGTTTGGTGATGATCATGGTCTACCTATACCTAAATAAATAATCTTAAGCCATAGTCCGCTAATTTCCGAATAAGATTTTAAATAATGGTAAGTGAATGTGCTTAGCGAATTGTCCCGCGTATTTCACCTATACTACGCTATTCTTCTTCTCCTGCACGCTTCTCTGACTCCGTCCTCCCATCTCAGTCTAGGCCTTCCTCTTTCCCTCCTTCCTTCCACCTTTGCCCCGTACGTTGTCTTTGCTATTCGATTGGTGTCCATGCGCACTAAGTGCCCCGTCCACCTTAACCTGTTCTTTTCTACCTTTTCGATGGCTGAACTGGTTTCAAGTTGGGCCCTGATCGTCCGGCCACGAATTCTGTCTCTCCTTGTTTACTTTAAGTTTACTTTCTTTTAGGTAGCTGCTACCTTCCACAAATTCCTCATTTCTACAGCTTGTACTTTCCAATGATTCGTGGTAGTCAAAGTCCATGATTCACTCCTCAAGTCAGGATAGGTAGGAATGTTTTTCTAATTACAGCCATTTTTGTTGCCTTGGTAACTTCTCGGCTGTTTAAAAAGCCTGTTTTAACCGCCTCGAACATCCGGCTAGCTGCCCTTACTCTTTCCGCTATTTCTCCATCCGAGAAACCGTTTTCTTGCAGGAGTACTCCAAGGTATTTAAAGCTCTCCACTCTTTCTATTATTTTATCTTTCACTCTAATGACTCTCATAGCGTATCCAGATTTTTGCATATTTTCATTATCTTGGTCTTGTCCGGATTAATACTCATGTTTAATTTTGCCAATTCTTCTTGGAAAGTCCTCAGATTGTCCTGAAGGTCCCGGTCATTTTAAGCGAGTAATAATAATATTATTATTATATTTAATAAAAAAATCTGGTGTGAAACACTCACACAACTTTCCGTTACTCCAGTTCTCAAAATGATAATTGATAAATTTTATAGTTTGTGTACCAAATTTAATGAAATTCGTCGAAAACTGAAAAAACTGTTCAGTAAAAGCGCACTTCCGGTTTACTAATTTTCTTGAAACTCGGAATTTCAGTCATCTATTTATTTCTAACTAATTATGTTTGGATGATAGAATTGTGTAATGAACTAGGATAGCATTTTGATGAAAATCTAACCCCAACCCTCCCCTAAAAGTGCTCTTAAAAGAAATTTCCCAGAGAAATGTTTTAGATAAAAGTTGTAGATCTTTGCATGTTTAGTTTATGTAGAAGTTTCAAAAGAATCGTCAGAGCCATTTTTGAGAAATTGCGAAAAAGTGAATAAATCATTTAGTAAAGTGGTAAAGTAAACGCACTTCCGGTTATCCGATTTTTTTTCAAACTCGGAATTTCAACAACATATTTAATTCTAATTAACATTATTTAGATGACAGAATTGTCTAATAAACTGAAATAGCACTTTAGATGGAAACCTAACCCCACCCCTCCCCCAAAGTGCCCTTCAATGCATTTTTTCCCGGGAATGTTTCAAATAAAAGTTGTAGCTCTTTGTATGTGTGGTTGATGTTTAAAGTTTAAAGAAAATCGTCGGAGCCATTTTTGAGAAAATCGCAAAAAAGTAAAAAATCCAACTAGTAAAGTGGTACTTCCGGTTGAGGAATTTTTACAGATAACGTACAGTCAGATCCCATGGTGACCTCTAAACGGAATATCAAATTTCAACTTTCTACGATTTTTCGTTTTTGAGCTATGCTGTTCACATACATACATACACACACACACACACACCACACAGACCATTTGCTAAAAACCACTTTTTTGGACTCAGGGGGACCTCAAAACGGATATTTCCGGTGAAAACTCGATATCGAAAGTTTGGCACGATTACAATACTTCCTCTTACTAGGAGTAAGAGAAAGTAAAAAAACTTTGAGATAAACGAAGAAGACATATAAGAGGCTTATAAAAAACGGGTAAAGTACGTAAAGTAAGTTAAAAAGTTTATACATATTATATGACGTTCTAGAAGGGTTAAAGCCTATTTTACTGAATTTATATAAACTATTAAGAGACACAATGAGAGATGACACAAAAGAGTTTATATATATATATATATAAATCCCCTATAAGAATGACGTGAAATATCAAAATGTATGTGACAAGTTCAAACAATGGAACTTTCTTATGTTTACTAAAATAAATATTTTGTTTTATATGATGGGCTGTGAAAAACTTATCAAAACATAAATAAACATAAACTTCCTCGTAAACTCTTAACAGCTGTTTATTGTTTACTTTTTCTTCTTTTTTTTTTCAGAAACAAATGCTATCATCTTTCATTCCATTCTTTTTTTATTTATTTAATTTTTCAATTATTGTCTTCGTTTAGGAGTAAATAAAACCGAGATTCCGTCTGTTTTTTACTTTCTCTTACTCCTAGTAAGAGGAAGTATTGTAATCGTGTCAAATTTTCGATATCGAGTTTTCACCGGAAATATCCGTTTTGAGGTCCCCTGAGTCTAAAAAGTGGTTTTTAGCAAATGGTCTGTGTGTGTGTGTGTGTGTGTATGTGTGTGTGTGTGTGTGTGTGTATGTGAACAGCATAGCTCAAAAACGAAAAACCATAGAAAGTTGAAACTTGATATTCCGTCTAGGTATCAGCATGGCATCTGACAGTGGGTCATCTGTCAAAATTCCTCAACCGGAAGTACCACTTTACTTATTGTTTTTTTTACTATTTTGCGATTTTCTCAAAAATGGCTCCAACGATTTTCTTCAAACTTGGTATATCAACTACACATACAAAGTGCTACAACTTTTATTTGAAACATTTCTCTGGGAAAATTCATTTAAGGGCAGTTACGGGGGAGGGGTGGGGTTAGGTTTTCATCTAAAGTGCTATTTCAGTTTATTAAACAATTCTATCATCTAAATAATGTTAATTAGAATTAAATATGTTGTTGAAATACGTTAAATATAAAGTTGAAAGTGCGTTTACTTTACCACTTTACTAAATGATTTTTTCACTTTTTCACGATTTTCTCAAAAATGGATCCGACGATTCTGTTCAAACTTGGTATATTAACTACTCATACAAAGAGCTACAACATTTACTTAAAACATTTCTCTAGGAAAATTCATTTAATGGCACTTTTAGGGGAGGGGTGGGGTTATGTTTTTCTCTTAAGTGCGATCATAGTTGATTATACAATTCTATCATCCAAACAAAATTAATTAGAAATAAATGGATGACCGAAATTCCGAGTTTCAAGGAAATTAGAGAAACCGGAAGTGCACTTTTACTGAACGGTTTTTTCAGTTTTCGTCGTATTTGAATTAATTTCGTACATAAACTATAAAATTTGTCAATTATACTTTTGATAACTGGAGTAAGAGAAAGTTGTGTGAGGTTTCACATCAGATTTTTTTTTTTTAGAATCGCTTAATGTGTTTCAATAATTTTAAGATTATCTTATTAACGGGAGCGTAAATTAAAAAAAAGAAATAATTTTTGCTTAGAAATTTCGCAAAAAGAGATTCCGAAGTGAAATGATATATTGATATAGTGGTTATGAGCATGTACTTGTAACTGAGAAGCCCCCAGTTAGATCGAGTCCCGTGCGTATTTTATAATTCGTTTAAAAAAATGTTATTAGTAAAGTAGGTGCTTCCACGTTCCCGTTCACGACACCTAATTTTGTAGTTGGACATTTAAGCCCGCCTGAAAGAAATAGACATTACTTTACTTTCTCTAACTACTGTTAGAGGAAGTATGGCGTTCGTGCCAGATTTTCGAAATTAAGTTTTCATTGGAAATACACGTTTTGAGGTCCTCTGAGTCCAAAAAAAAGTGTTTTTTTTTTTTTTTTTTTTTTTTTAGAAATGATGTGTGTGTGAAAAGAATATCTCAAAAATGAAAAGTTGCAGGAAACTCAAACTTGGTTTCCGTTTTAGATACAAGCAACGCATCAGACACGCAGATCTCGGGCAGAATCCATCAACCGGAAGTGCCACTTTGTAGATTGTAGATTGTTGTAGGGGATTATTGCACTGCGGCCTGAAAGATCTATTGTGCCCCCCCCAGAGCCTTCTCCAATGCACAGCCGGGGCCTCCAAGCAGTGTTTTCTAGCTACAGACAACACTGCCCAACACCGAATAGTGAGTTGTAGAGGCTCCTAGGAAGAGGGAATCTAAGGGCAGCATGCTGGATTCGAACCCGGGACCTCCGCGTTGCTAGTCCAGCGCGCTACCACTCAGCTAATCCCTTCCTTCTCCTTTGGCCTTCGCCAATTATCTCGGGACGAAGATCCTAGTTTGTGTATTGTGTTTGCCCTTGTCTGTAAAGTTAGAGTGTGTGTAGTTTAAGTGTATTGTGAACTGTTCTGACGAAGTGCATGGAGTACTGAGCAGTACCAAGTAACTGCATATACAAATACATATACAAATACCCCATATAAACTACATATACAAATACAACTTTTATTTCCGGCAACAATTCTCCGGAAAAATTCATTTATGGGCACTTTTGGAGGATAAGTGGGGTTATGGTTTCTTCTAAAGTGATATTGCAGTTCAGCAGTGTGCTATACAATTCAGATAATCGGAAGTACGTTTTTCTTGGAAAGTATTTTCCAGTTTTCTGCTATTTTCTCTAAACACGACCCCACTATTTTCTTTAAACTTGGAATATGAACTACACATACAAAGAGCTACAACTTTTATTGGAAACATTTTCCTGGGAAAATTAATTTAAGGGTACTTTTGGGGGAGGGGTGGGGTTATGGTTCCCTCTAAAGTACTATTTCTGTTTATTACACAATTCTTTCACCTAAATAGTATTAACTAGAATTCAATATGTTGTAGAAATCCCGAGGTTGAAGAAAATCGGGTGACCGGAAGTGTGACTTTACTGAATAGGTTGTTTCAGTTTTTTGTGATTTTCACCATAAGAATATGGGGAAATATGGGGAATATGGTTCTAAGAATACTAAATAAGTTGCGAATGTAAAGAAAATTTGCCATTTCGCAATAAGAGAAAGTCGTGCGAGTGTTTCACACCAGATTTTTACTTTCTCTTACTCCTGAAGTAAGAGGAAGTATTGTAATCGTCAAATTTTCGATATCGAGTTTTCACCGGAAATATCCGTTTTGAGGTCCCCTGAGTCCAAAAAAAGTAGTTTTTAGCAAATGGTCTATATGTATATATATATATATGTGAACAGCATAGCTCAAAAACGAAAAACCGCAGAAAGTTGAAACTTGATATTCTGTTTAGATACCGCCGTGGGATCTAACTGTACCTTATCTTTCAAAATTCCTCAACCGGAAGCACCACATTATTAGTTGTCTTTTTTACTTATTTGCGTTTTTCTCAAAAATGGCTCCGACGATTTTCTTCAAACTTGATATATCAACTACACATACAACGAGCTACATTTCTTTTATTTAAAACATTTCTCTGGGAAAATTAATTTAAGGGCAGTTTGGGGGGGGGGGCTGGGGTTAGAATTTCATCTAAAATGCTATTTCAGTTTGTTAGACAGTTCTGTCATCTAAATAATATTAATTAGAATTGGACATGAGTAGGGTATTTAGGGGGTTTCTGGCGCAGGGGCTATGATACTAGTCTTGGAGGTTGCAAGAGCGCTGCTGCCATCATCCAAATCAATGAGCTTAATCGATGACGTCATCACATCATCCAAATAGATGACTAATAAAGATGACATCATACGATGACCTTAATGTTCAGTTCATTTAATGTTCAGTTCAGTTCGGTTCTTATCTTAAATTAAGGTCATTGATTTGGATGATGGCAGCAGCGCTCTTGCAACCCCCAAGACTAGTATCATAGCCCCTGCGCCAGAAACCCCCTAAATACCCTACTGACATGTTGTTGAAATTCCGAGTTTGAAAAAATTGGATAACTGGAAGTGCGTTTACTTTTAACACTTTAATAAATAATTTTTTTTTACTTTTTCGCAATTTTCTCAAAAATGGCTCCGCCGATTTTCTTGAAACTTCTTATCTAAACTAAACATACAATGATCTACAACTTTTATTTAAAACATTTTTCTGGGAAAATTCATTTAAGAGGGAACATTTAGGGGAGGTGTTGAGTTATGTATTTCTCTAAAGTGCTATCATGATTGATTATACAATTCTATCATCCAAAGAAAATTAATTACAAAAATAAATAGATGGCCAAAATTCCGAGTTTCAAAGAAATTAGTAAACCGGAAGTGCGCTTTTACTGAACAGTTTTTTCCAGTTTTCGACGAATTTCATTAAATGTGTTATACTAACTACGAAAATTTGTCAATTATAATTTTGAGAACTGGATTAAGAGAAAGTTGTATGAGTGTTTCACACCAGATTTTTTTTTTTTTTTGTTTTTTTTACGTACTGAAATGGGAATACAACTAAAACCAATAGAAATATGGTTGCCGGAAATGTTAAAGTAGAAAGCTCATAATGGAAAATCATATCATTTATTTATCTCAACCTATCACCTAGTCTGAAGTTTTTTTTTGTATTATTTTTGTTTTTATCCCTTATATCTATTTGTAATTCCTTTACTATTTGTTTTATCTTGACTTATCGCAAGCTGAAATGAAGTAAGTAGATAAACCGAATAGGAGCGAGCTGTAAATAATTGGTTACATTTACCTTTCCTAGATAGGATAGTAGCTCTCCTCAGTCAAACAGACTGTTTGAAGTACGTTAATTTCTCAGGATCAGAGAAATCTAGTGGGGGGCCTAAAACAATCATTAGCCTGTCAGTGGTTACCAGTTCCGTTGATAACACAATTCCAATTACGTTAATCTACATTCTTTATGATAGTTCTTTGCTCAAAAATTTCTTTTTTTGTTTCCTTAGTATTTGTGTCGATTTATGACTTGCAATAATAAATGAGAAGGATATATTTATTTGCAAGTATGTGCGTGTGTCGGTTAGTTATTAATTGAAAATAATATTTTAAAACGAAAATTATCTAATGCTCAATAGTTTGATCTTTGAAGAGAAATAATTAAGTGATTATTAAATAAGTATTAAATAATCGATCATGTTATCATTAAAAACAATCTGATGTGAGACGACTCACACGTCTTCCTTTTACTCGTCTTAATACAATTACATATGTACAGGGTGACCCATTTAAACGGGGCCACTTTTAAAATAACTTTTAAACTAAGGAAGATATAAGAAAAGTGAACATAACGTTTGTTGAAGTATTTTCGTTCTAGTTTATGATGGTGTTAATGTTTATTTTATTGCCGCCTTAAACCTTAAATCTCGGTTGCTGAAAGTGGCGATTTCCTTTTTACTACTGTATTGAAAACCCCTAAAAACATGAAGAAAAGTGGATTTTCTTATTAATTTCTAATAAATAAAAGAGTTCAAATGCTGACAACACTTGAAACCAGTTTTAAAACCATAAGGAACTTGAAAATCAGGTAAAAACATCATTAAAACAAAACAATTTTCCAGTTCATTTACAAAAATCGATAAACAAATATTTCCTATTTATTCAAAATGACCTTCTCGGTTTAAACGGCACAAGCGCAGTCGCTGCCCAAAGATGGACTTGCTAATCGTACCATGTCTGCCGGAATTGCTAAGAAGGTTTGGATTCAGTCTTCTCTAAGTGCTTCTGGAGTTGTTAGTTCCCTGACATAAATTTTTTCTTTGAGATATCCCCCCAAAAAAAATTCAAGAGGTGTTAAATCTGGTGATCTGGAAGGCCAGCCGATCCCAGTCTCCCGATCCAGCGGTTACTGAACATCTCATTCACTTCTCTCCTCACCACTAAAAAGTATAGTGCGCGGGACAACCATCTTGTTGGAACCACATTCTTGTACTGTCATTCAATGGCACATCCTCCAGCAACTGTTACAACTCTTGGCGAAATTAATGAGAACATCTGCTTTTAATTTCAGTTTATAAAACAGAAAAATAGGGAAAAAAAACGACGAAAATTTAATCTTTATGATTGAATATCTCGGCAATGGTTTGAAATATTGAAGTAAAATTAACGGCATTATTCTTCATTTTTTTTAGTAGTTTTCAATACAGTAGTAAAAAGTGGGGGTCAAAAGAAAATCGCAACTTTCAATCACTGAGCGAACCACGTTCGCCCATAATCAGGATGTTTTTTGTCAAACAGTGTAATAACATTGACTTGCCCAAAGAGTGTATCAACTGTATTTGCTCTGTGAAGTCTATGTTATTATTACACTATTTGACAAAAACATCCTGATGATGGGCGAACGCTCGAAACCGGTTGATGACCACAAAAAGAAGTAGGCTATCACGGGAAATTTCTCTGATGCTTTCCAGCCCTGCGGAACCAACCACAACAGTTGTGTTCACTTTTTTGATATCTTCCTTCGTTTAAGAGTTATTCAAAAGTGGCCCGTTTAAATAGGACACCCTGTAGAAAATGACAGATTTTCTTTATACTCAAGATTTTACATATTTCTCCTAATATCGATATGGAGATGTATGGAGGTGTGTGGTGGAGGATTAGTACTAAACTATACTATTCTTCGTAGATAGAGAAGTGATGATTCTGTTTATGCTCCAGTAGAGCGTTTTAAATTAATTAAAGTCCACATTGTTAATCTAAATAAAATATTATTATGCATATAGTACGTATAAACATAATTTATATTTTAATTTACTTTTATAATTAAACAAATAAGAAATGATTCCATGTGTTTGGAATTAAAAAAAAAAGAATAAATAATTTTTTAATTTCTTGTAATGTATGTTTAAAATAACAATAATAATTGCATTAAAAGAGCCGGTTTAAAAAACAATTTTTCATAAATAGAGTTGTTTCAAGAAAAAAAAGTGGGAAAACCTGGTCTAGATGGCTTCAATCCCAGTATAATTGGTCACAGTATAACAAGTGCCGATGAGCATGTCTTTTTTTAAAATAACGCGTGTTTTCTCTTTTTACTATCTCTTACTCCTATTAAGAGGAAGTATTGTAATCGTGTCAAATTTTCGATATTGAGTTTTCACCGGAAATATCCGTTTTGAGCTCCCCTGAGACTAAAAATGTGGTTTTTAGAAAATGGTCTGTGTGTGTGTGTGTGTGTGTGTGTGTGTGTGTATGTATTGTAGTGGAATCGTTTATTGTGATTCCTATGGTACGTAGTAGATGTCTGCTGTTTAATATTGCACTTGAGAAAGTAATACGAGATTCCCGTATCCAGACGAACAGCCATGTCTTCAACAAACAAATACAATTACTAGCTTATGCAGACGATATTGATATCGTGAGCCGGTCGGAAGCTGGAATTAGAGAGGCGTTGAAGCATTGGAAGCGTCAGCTAAAAAATTGGGACTCGTAGTAAATGAAAAAAAGACCAAGTATATGGTAGTTGGAAGTAACTGCTCTGCTCCTTATATGCAAATTGGAAACTATAAGTTTGAAGTAGTTCAGGGTTTTGTTTATCTGGGTACTTATGTAAATTCCGAAAATAACCTCTCAAAGGAAATTGAAAAGAGAATAGCGTCAGCTAGTAGATGTTATTACGGACTCACCAAACATTTTAGTTCCAGACTAATCTCTCAAAAAACCAAGACTACTTTATATAAAACTTTGGTTCGACCGATATTAACTTACGGTTCAGAATGCTGGACACTTAAAAAAGTGGACGAGCAAAGGATTGCCATTTTTGAAAGGAAAATTTTAAGGCGGATTTATGGACCAGTCCAAGTTAATGGTGAATGGAGAAGGAGACATAATCAAGAGCTTTACAATAAATATAAAGATAATACTGCAGTGCAAGTAATCCGCATTAATAGGCTCCGGTGGGTGGGACTTGTTCTAAGGATGGAAGACAACAGAATGCCGAAGAGGATTATGAATTACCGTGTCATCAGTGTCAGAAAGGTTGGACGCCCAAAGGCTCGATGGATAGACCAGGTTGGAAGAGATGCAACCAGACTAGGCGCGCGGAATTGGCGGTCCAAGGCTTTGGATAGGGACGATTGGGGTCAATTTCTTTTGGAGGTCAAGGCTCGACCCGGGCTGTAGCACCAGGGAAGTATTAACATGAAATACTTAGATAATTTAAAGTTAAAATAACAATTAATTTAAGATGATTAAAATAAATAAACTAAGATGCACAATTATGAAAATAAGTATAAGTAAAAACTGTATAGGGACGCGGAACTGCTGCTTATATAACGATGTACTCGTATATAATGATCTAATGACGTACTGGTATATAATGATCCAATGGGGCGAAGTTTATATTAGTGTTAGCAGCACTCACACCAAGACATCTGTCCTAGTGTGCGACCTTGGTTAGTTCGGTGACCAGTGATTTAGGTCAGTGGCCAGCTTTATCAGTGCTTGCTTTGATGTAAAGTATTGACCCTTGTATTGAAAAGGGGCTTTGTTTGTTTGGCCGCGGCTTTGTCTTGAAGACAGCGGCCGGCTAGGCCATTAGTTATAAATTGTCTTTTATTCCTGCCATCCTTTGTGAAGATGGCAGCTGGCTGAAACCACTTTGACATTGCTATGACTCTGATGTGTCATTACAGTATGTATGTGTACAGCGCACCTCAAAAACAAAAAATCGTAGAAAGTTCACCTGATATTCCGTTTACATATTACCATGAGTCCCGATAGTAGGTTATCTGTCAAAATTCCTCAACCGCAAATACCACTTCACTGAATATTTTTTTTATACTTTTTTTACGATTTTCTCAGAAATGGCTGCAACGATTTTCATTAAACTTGATACATCACCAACTCATACAAAGAGCTACAACTTTTATTTGAAACATTTCTCCGGGAAAATTTATTAAAGGGTACTTTTTGGGGGAATGGTGGGGTTACGGTTTCCATTAAAGTGCTATTACAGTGTATTACACAATGTTATCATCTAAATAATATTAATTAGAATTAAATATGTTGCTGAAATTCCGGACTTAAGAAAAATCGGATGACCGGAAGTACGTTTTTACTAGGAAGTATTTTTCAGTTTTCTACTATTTTCTCGGAAAGTATGAATGTGTACTACACATATAAAAAACTACAACTTTTATTTGTAACATTTGTTCTGGTAAAGTCATTTAAGGGAGTTTTTGGGAGAGGTGAGGGGTTATGTTTTTTTTCTAAAGTGCTATCGTTGTTGTCTCTACGTGCATAAGTATTTTACAAATCTACCATCCAAAAAGAATTAATTAGAAATAAATAGATTGCCAAAATTCTGAGTTTCAAGAAAATTATTAAACCGGAAGTGCGTTTTTACTGAACAGTTTTTCAGTTTTTGCGATTTTCTCTACTAAAACATAGACAAATTTCTTTAAATTTGGAATACTAAATATAAAATTTGTAATTCAACTTTGAAAACTAAAGTTAGAGAAAGTTGTGTGAGTGTAACATACCAGATTTTTTAAATTTGTAAAGGCAGCAGATGTGAGTAAATATTCGGATTTTTCCGGATATATAGACAAACTCTAGTGCATAAACACCATCACACATACACACACACACACACACACACACACACACACACACACACACACACACACCTAGTCTCGCACATTTTAGAAACAATTACATTCTTTATACAAACAAGACGTCCCAAAGAGACGAATCGTTGAGCCGCAGTGGAATCACAGTTTGTGGAGATCGCAGATTGCAATGAACCAAACATTCCAATCCCCGCCGAATCCCAGTCCTTCCAATCCAAAATCCTCATAAAAGTTGTAAATGTCCCTTTCTATGTGTCAAATTTCACCCTACATTGAGATATTCCTTAATATCCCCTTACATTACCTGAAGTTGCTAAATCCAAATATAAAAAGTTTTATCTGAACCTCTCTGTTCACCCTAATCCTTTAGTACGCCAGCTAGGTTCCTCTAGCCTCCAGATAATCCACCCAGACGATTGAAACGCCGCCGGCCTCGAGAATCTCTGAGTAGCTAAGGTATAAAGTGCCATATGTGTTTCTTATGGAGTCTCATCGCCAGGTGAGCTCTCCACACAAGTGACTCAGGTGATTGTATTATCTTTCCCCACATTTACTATTATATATTTATATTTTATATATTTATTATATTATTATATTTATATATAGACGTAAATTACTAATAAATGAAAAAAAGAACCAACCTTTATTAAATTTCTTTTTATTAATTATTATGTAAACAATGATTTTATATTAACCAATTTTTATTTTACTTGCAGTAATTAGTTTTATTTACATAAAGTTAATTTTCTAAAGAAGTTGGAAGTTAAGTATTAAATGCGGTTGTATGATGTAAACCAAGCCACGTGACTTTGGAACAAGAGGGTATACATTTAATATTATTAGTAGAAGAGTTAGGTAAGGTGGATGATAACTTTAATATATCTTAGTTAGGAGGGATGCTGTCACGTGGTATTTAGTATACTGTACACTATATACTCTTATTTATCTTGTTATAAACTATATTTCTTATTAGTCTCTACGTAAATATAATTAAAATAGGGTAACGTTCCTAATTGAAGATGACACACTTCTAGTTTTGTAGAATAGAAAAATATTACTTAATATTATATAATAAGTATATCAATGTGTCTCAATATATTTACGTCTTAAATTTTTTTCTGAACTTTTATATGATAAACTTTAAATTAAATCAATGTCAAGTTCCATTACGTCATAATTACTCATATAAGTATACGTATAAATGGTATATGTTCTTTTTATTTCATTCTTGTGGTAAACTTTAAACATAACCATTTACCATGGTGGTATTGTCATTTATAATGGATGCTTTTATTGAAATAACATATTTATTTTTCATGAAATTAAAATAAAATAAAAAAAAGTATCTAATAGTTCATTAAAAGGAGTAATTTTGAAAAGAATCTACGCCAATCACCTAAACACTAACAAACACAAACCCGATGACATAACGACCACGATGAAGCTAATACACTCTGGCCACAAAGGACGACGGACTTGACATAGTAGAACAACTCGAAATATATAAACGCAAGGCACAAAACTTAATAAATAAACAGACAAAATTTGCCAGTGAACCACTATTCAGAACACTCTTCCCACAATAGCAACAGAAACACAATTACACACGCAACAAATGTTCTTAAACCGATTTTAAGTTTAGGTTTAGTTTTAAATCTACTATGTATATATAAATTTACTAGTTTATTTAAATTTACTAGTTTAGATATATATATATATATATATAGAAAAAAAAAAGTGCGTATTTGGATGATGTGTTGAGTGATGATGTGATATGGTTTGTGGGATGCATAATAAAAAACTTAATTATATAAAAAAACATAATTAGGTAATACATGCAAGCAAGCGAGGATGTGAGGGTTGCGTGAAAAAGTGAAAGAATGACTGGAATTTCTTAATTCTTTGGAACTGGAAAAACTTAATTATATAAAAAATCGTTCAATTTTAAACGAATGAATGAATTTTAAATGTTAGTTTAATCGTTGTTTAATTTATTTAAATTTATTTTGTGTATTTCTTATATTATTCATATTTTGGTTAGTTAATTGTAAAGTAAGTCTCCCTCCAACAACAGAGTTTAAAGATTAAAACCCCACGTGTTGTGTCCACTGTAAGAAAAAAAAAAATTTGCCCTTTAACAACCCAAACACGTGTTTTCCCACCCATCAGGCCACATCCCTTTACCTAGTTTAAGAGTTTAGTATTTTAAAAATACGTCTCAGTTAGTGTGAAACTAAGTTGCTCTGTGCAAGTCTGTATTGTCACACTGTCTGAAAAACGCATCCTGAAGTTGGTCCGAAACCGGTCGATGACCACAAAATGAAGCAGGCTACCACGGAAAATGTCTCTGATGTTGAAAAGAATCGTTTGTTTACTGAATTCAAAAACGAAATCAACAATGAGAATATTGTATGTCCATGGAGTTTGTTAGTATCATTTTTTCTTCAATAGGAAGTAACGGAGATTTGCCGAATTTGGTTCACCAAAAACCTTTTTTTAATGTATGAAGATACAAAAGTATTTTCTTATTAAAAGGAGTATAGGGGGGGGGTAATGATTTTATTCTTCAAAATAATGTAATTTATTGGTTATATGTTTTTATATATATATATATATATTGGCTGTTTTATTTCACTTTATTTATAGTATTTATGTGTTTTATGAATAAAAACTTGAACCCATTGACAGCCTTAAGTCTTTTTTATTTCTTTAAATGTTATTAATTAACATTTAGTTATTTCCTTTACGTTTCGGCATTTCACATGCCATTATCAAAAAGTTTTTTTTAAATAATAAAACAGTACATTATATCTTATTAAGTACAATGAAAGTTTGTATCAATATTTGTTGTATGCTTTAGTTGTTGAATATATATATATATGCTAGTTTGTTATCAGAGTTTTATTTTCTTCATTAATATGCTGTTTTTATTTTTTTATTTATTTTTTCTATTATAATTTAATTTATTTTGAAGTGAATATGAACTGCGTTTGGATTGTTGGGGATGTATTTGTACCTCGTTGTTTAAATGGTGAACCACGTGATTTTGTACTGGTTTTTGAATTTTATATGCTGGTTCCTTTAAATTTATTTGTCATGTTTTTTCTATTATTATTATTGGCTATTGGTTGAGTTAGACCCTTGCTATTCGCAGTTCAGTGGGTAGATACAATGTACAATGTTCAATAAGATATAATGTACTGTTTTATTATTTAAAAAAAAAACCTTTTGATAATGGCATGTGAAATGCCGAAACGTAAAGGAAATAACTAAATGTTAATGAATAACATTTAAAGAAATAAAAAAGACTTAAGGCTGTCAATGGGTTCAAGTTTTTATTCATAAAACACATAAACACTACTAAAATAATGTAATTTATTTTTTAAAAATGAAATTTAGAACAGGCAATATAGTTCAGAATAATCAATCAATCAAAGCTTTCTCAGAATAGACCACTGCTTCACCAGGATGGACCATCAATTGACTTTTTTTTTTCTTTTTTTTTTTTTTGCAGAAACGGCATAACGCGTTATCTGCCAGTAGTACTTGGTGCATGTCTCTATTCAGGCTACCGGTGATTGGGCGCCATGTTAATAGACCCACAATTAGCCTTGTGTCCCTTCGGCTATGATTCAGTAGATCCCTCGTAAGTTTAGGCAAATGTGTCTTAGTGATAAGTTTAGCCTGCCTCTGTCTTGGTGTTCTTTCCCACCACTGCAGACGCTGTTCTTCCATCCAGCCTTTGATAGAAGTTTGAATTAGGGTCCTGGATAACCCGCACAAGGGTTCGGGATCTATAAAGTTATGAATTTCGGAGTATCTCCTGTCTCTTAGTAGGACGGGTTTGAGAACCTTGGTAGGGATAGTGACTGGACACACTTGGGTCCAACTTGGGGGTAACTTGGGTGTCCAGTCACTTGTTTAACATAGGGAGGACGCGGAGTCCCATTTGTCAGAACTGTGATGACGGAGTTAGGGAAACGGTGTATCACTACTTAGTCAGTGTCCCCGTTTCGCTGGAACTAGGTTTCGTATATTTGGGAGGACACCACTCCCGCAGGATTGCCTGGGCGAGTTGGAGTTTAGGGATATCTTGGGATATTGCAGATTAACCGGCAAGTTACTGGGGGAGATTAATTAAGGGGTATAAAGAGGGGAGTTGGTATCGGGGCTTAAGCGGCCAATATAGGCTGGTATGGGCCCGCGCCTTTGGGCACCCGTTTTCGATAATAATAATAATATAAAGGTATCCTTCGAATCCTCCTTCGCTAGAGCATTAGCCCTTTCGTTGCCCAGAAACCCCACATGTCCCTGCACCCAAGCGAGTATCAGCTTATTCCGAACACCCACTTCGATTAGGGCAGTTAGGTTGTCCCACACCAGTCTTGGCACAATTTGGTGTGAAGAAAGTGCCTTCAAGGCTGCCTGCTATCGGAGTATATGGCCCACTCTCCTACCCTCCAATCATTGCATTTTAATTTCCTTAGCGCAGAGTTGTAACGCTACAACTTTGGCCCCGAAAGACTGTAGCGTACTTTCCTAGGCTGGCCTTAATGTTAACTTTAGGCCCCCCCCCCATAGACCTCAACTCCGACCTTAGTGGGAGTTTTGGAGCCATCTATATACCAGACCTTGTACCGGGCAAGAGGGGGTCACTGTCCCAATCCGCTCTGTTCGGTATGACAATTTGGAAGTAATTCCTCTTAAAATGAAACCTAGGAACCAACCAATCAGTTGGCATTCCAAGTAAATGGTCAGCCTTAATTTCCTTGATCAACACTCTGGTTACTACGTAGCGTAGTCAGAACTATAAGTTTAAAACAAAAATTGTCAATTAGGAATTTAAGAAAGGCGGTAAGAGAAAATTGTATAGTAACTTATTGGTACTGGACAATATCGGTTTACTCGAAGTAATAACATACTGAAACACGTACATTATGTTTTTATATTATATACTACGTATATTATGCAGAATAATTTTGTTTTTCAGGTATATGTGATTTTTTTTCTGAAAACTTGTTTTAAAGTCGTCATCACGTTACAATTAAATGGGCAATAAAATGTGAAGGTTGAAGTCAATGTGTCAATCGGCTCTTTGATCCATTTTTTTTTTCTTTAGAAATCTGTAGAAAGAGAAAATGATAGAAGTGTTTTCATCAGCTTTTTTTTTTCTCAATAACACAAACGAATTGCTAAAAAAAGCAATAATAGACATTTGATCGACCCCTAAGGAGACTGGAAATGAAGATTCTAATTAATGACAGTCATTCTTTCTTTTAAATTCACTAAGTAGTATGCTTTTTTTTTTTTTTTTTCTTAGACTTTTAGGGAGATCCCATTTAGAATTCATTTCTTTACTTCTCTTAAAAGATATTCTCTTATTTTTTAAATTGGATAATTCGCCGACTAAGGGCGAGCTGCTTGCTTGGAAAGTAACCTAGCCATTTAAGTGTAAGGCAGGTTTAAAGGTAGGAAATGAAATTGTGTTTCTCTCCTTTTTTTTCCCCCCCAGGAACTCAAGCATTAGTATAGTAGGAGGAGTATCCGGTGATTGGGGTCCAGATTAGATTATATAGTTGTTAAGGCTGCTTTGCAGCTTCATGGAGATCATTTTTAAAGGATATTTTATTAACTGAAGAGGGTTATTTATCGGCTGGTGAAAATCAAACTAACGAAGGGGCGGTTCTAGACGTAGTCCACCTGTACGTCCGCCGCCTATATTAGAAATACGTTCTCAGTGAAGTAAAAACGCTTTAGCAAGATAAAAAAAAAAAGCTAAAACGGAAATCTATACTCATAGATTCGTAAGTTTTTTTTTTACCTGTGCAGTTAGAATTTATTTGTAATAATATTGATTTTTGGGGATTCATTATAATCACTATAAACAAAAACTGCCATGGGTGTGCTTGCACAGAATTATTTCCCAGTTCCATATCTATATTAAGTTTTGTTCCAACACACAAATTTGGAATCGTTAACAAAATAGGTTTTATAAATTCTGGGCTCAAACACTGACCTACCATCCATTCAGGGATCGGTATCAAAATTGAATGAATGTTGGAGTGGTTTAGGTTACTGCTCTTAGGAATCGGCTTTTAAAGCTCTAACGAAAATATCACTGTAAATTTATTTAACGAAACCGTTGATTTATTAGCCAAAGAGGCAGCGACGTCAGTGGAATACCTACACTATAAGCCACCTCCGTCTGACCCTGAAGGGGATAATAAAGAGAAGAATTTTTTGAAAAATGACAAAAGCAATCTTGCATGAAGGGTAAATTTTACAAAGAAAATGTGAAGTGTATTGACAGAGTCCCTTGATTTAAGGGAATGGCGGCTCATAAACATAATATGGTAACCGTAATTAGCAGGCTGTGAGCCAACCTCGCTGTGTGTGGCGCTTATTTATATAAATTTGGACAAAGAGACTCCCCTTTATGCGCAACTTGCAAAATTAAAGTGGACTTCCAACATATCGTAATATTAAGCCCATTATTTTCCATTCTGAGAAATAAACAATTTAATGAATTATATAAATTTCTGCCCGCTCCTTTCCACTTTAATCAAATAATATTTTCTCAGCTATTTGCAATTCTAAATTTAATCTATGAATGTATTAAAAAGTACAAATGCGGCTAGTGGCCCATGATATTAACGCCGGAAAACGACATATAATGACAGATAATATAACAAATACCTTTTGAATAAAAATCCTTATACAGTGGTACCTCGGTATACGTATGCTTTAGAATACGTCCTGTTTGGACGAAACAAATTTTGCTCGGTATACGACTTTTGTCCGGGTCAGGATTTAATTCAATTATACGCGCCATCTATGAACATATAGCATTATGATATCTACACTATTCATGAATTTATGCTAACTTCATTTGGTTTGAAATCAACGACTCTACCCACCAGAAATTACATATTTTGTTGGGGAGAGTCGTTGGTTGGTATATGTATTACTCTTTTCTGTGTACTAGTCCAGACTAGGACTTCGCGGTGCCACGGTTAAATTTCTTCTGATTTTAATTTTTAAGTAAAATTGTATTATTTTTATTAATCCTGAATTGCAAAAAGGTAAATGAAAAACAACAGAAAACTTAAAAAAAAAATTGACTAGAACCACAATGAAGCTGAAAAAAGGGATTGTCGAGAGATATGAAGGTGGCATGCGATTCGAGATTTAACTGTTGCATAGAGTATTCCGAGAAAGACGATATAGACAATCGTGAAAAATAAAAAGACATTATTAAATCTGCTAATGTTGCGAAAAGGGTTAAATTAACTTCTAAACAGAGATCGGGAGACATTAGATCATGTTGAAAAATTGCTTTTGCTTTGGATATTACGTTTAGGTATCACCATGGGATCTGACGGTGCGTTATGTGTCAATATTCCTCAACCGGAAGTACCACTTTACTAGTTGTTTTTTTACGTTTTTGCAATTTTCTCAAAAATGGCTCCGAAGATTTTCTTTAAACTTGCTATATCAACTACACATACAAAGAGCTACAACTTTTATTTGAAACATTTCTCCAGTAAAATTCATTTAAGGGCACTTCTGGGGGAGGGGTCGGGTTAGGTTTTCATCTTAACTGCTGTTTCAGTATATTAGACAATTTTGTCATCTAAATAATGTTAATTAGAATTAAATATGTTGTTGAAATTCCGAGTTTGAAAAAAAATAGATAACCGGAAGTGCGTTTTTACTGAAATATAATTTTCCGTTTTCTGGTATTTTCTCGAAAATGGTCCAACGATTTTCTTTAAACCAGCGTTGTTAACTATACATATAAAGAGCTACAATTTTTATTTGAAACTTTTCCCCTGATAAATTCATTTAAGGGGACTTTTGGGGGAGGGGGGTTATGTTTTTCTTTAAAATGCTATCACAGTTGATTATACAATTCTGTCATCCAAATTGAAATAACTAGAAATTAATATATGACCCAAATTCCGAGTTTCAAGGAAATTAGCAAACCGGACAGTTTTACTGGACAGTGTTTTCACTTTTCGACGAATTTCATTAAATTTGGTACACTAACTATAAAATTTGTCAATTATAATTTTGAGTAAGAGAAAGTTGTGTGAGTGTTTCACACCAGATTTTTTTTACATGAGAACGGATTAATCATTTTACATTACTTCTTATGGGAAAGTTTGGTATGGTATACGTCCTATTTGGTATAAGTTCAAACATTAGGAACTGATTAAGGTCGAATACCGAGGTTCCACTGTACTCTGGAACACTATCCTTTCTAAATTGTTTTGAAAAGACTTGTAATATAATATTTATTATTTTTTGGATAATAAAGTTTTGAACCTTATTAACTTAATAAAGTTTTGTATTTATTTTTTTATTTTTGTAATTACATTTGCTTCCCCCAACGTTTCGACACTACACGTATCATTGTCTAGGGATTTTTTCCTTTTGTTTTTACAATACTCTTGTTACTTGTTTGATTTGTTATGTTGATTTTAATTATAACCAATATTAAGGGCTCACTTCATTTTTAATTATAATTTTTAAAATTTGTAACACTGATGTGTTACAGTCATTTATTTCTATATATGTGGTTAATTTATTAAAATTTAGTCGCCTTGTTAATTGTATTAATTATGTGACCATATGCTTTTTTTCTTGTTTTAACATATTGATTTTTTCATTAAAATTACAGCCATAGAAACATCAATTTTAAAGAAAAATTCAATTTTATTAAAACAAGAAAGAAAGCATATGGTCACATAATTGATACAATTAACAAGGTGACTAAATTTTAAGAAATTAACCACATATATATAAAAATAAATGACTGTAACACATCAGTGTTACAAATTTTAAAAATTATAATTAAAAATGAAGTGAGGCCTTAATATTGGTTATAATTAAAATCAACATAACACATCAAACAAGTAACAGAGTATTGTAAAAAAAAAAAAAGGAAAAAATCCCTAGACAATGATACGTGTAGTGTCGAAACTTTGGGGAAGCAAATGTAATTACAATAATAAAAAAAATAAATACAAAATAAAAAAGACTGTAAAAAATAATGTTCAAAACTTTATTATCCAAAAAATAGTCAAAATAACAAACAGCCATAAAACCTCAACTAAAATTAATATTTATTTTAGATTTTGTTGGTTTGTAGGCTGTTAAATTCTTGATTTTGTTGTAGGATGGTTTAAATCCAATAAGTATTTTTGAACCACATTCAGCCTGTATTAGTTTTATTTATTTTATGTTATTTTTTAATACAACATTTATGACGTTTCGGCAATGCACTTTTGCCATTCTCAAACAGTTGTTAAAATACATTCATTTCTGTAATAAGTATATATTTTAAGTTTATAATATAAATTATAGGATATAGTTATATGTATAAATGATTTTTTTGATAAATGATATTTATTATAAACATACATAATGATATGAGCACTGGCTGTATAGGCGAAACGCTAATACCACGAAAAAAAAGCTCTTTGAATTTTTAGAGTTCCATAACCCTTACTTTTATCGAGACAACACAAAACTGCAATGCGCTTGTCAATTCCACTAGTACTTGCTTTTAGCCGAGTATCGAAATCACACCGTTCTGAAACCGGTTTAGGAACGATTCTACATATATATGGGGTTAGAACACAAAAATTATCGTTCCTTAAACGATAACCTTGCGATTGGAACATATTTTCAATCTGCTGCGCATGTGGTGTAACCGTAATGGTGAACGGTTGTAATAAATCTATTAGTAACTCATTTAAAGTACAATTTTAAATAAAACTTGTCGTCAAATTTGAAACTTTGACATAGCGAAATCTTTCTTTTAAAGACATAAGGGTATTCTATGTCATTGATTTAGTTCCAACTTTGGTGAACAGTTCACTTTCTTTCTGGACACACAATAAAGTCTAAGGTAGCTGCTACAATATGCAGTCTATTATAATAATAATAATATTATATAAAACAACCAATTTTTTTCTTTTATTTTCCCAAAATTTTGCTGAACTCATTGTAAAATTGAATTATAACGTTTTCAACACCTACTACACCAGTTTAATTACTGTATTTTCTGTGGTAGAGAAATTTGTAATGTATTATTGTAGATGTGTTTTGTATTATATTGTAGAAGGCCAGGGATGTACATATCTATTTAGAAAGGTAGAGGTATTAGTAGTATTGTTTGTCAAGGGTGGGTAAAGTGGGGGGAGTGGTTGAGGAGGTCATAGCGCACATTAATTCAGTAGTGTTTGCGAGCTGTTCTCTATTCAACTTTGTGTGTTTTAGGATCCCACACACTGCTGTTGGCTTTACACACACACACACACACACACACACACACACACACACACACACACACACACACACACACACAACTGTGACCAGTAGGGAGAGCCACCATTCTCAGGATATCTCTCGCCAACACCCCCCCCTGTATACATACAATTCCTCCTACTATAATATTACTAATACGGAGATATTTTGTTGATGTGTTAGTATAGTGGCTGGTGACCCTATTTCTGCCATTAATAAATAAAACGGTATACACATCTCTCCAGCTCTTTGTGTGTTGTGTTGTGTTGTGTATTGAGGTTGTCCACCCACTTTTTTTTTTTTTTTTTTTTTTTTTTTTGGGTCCATTCCTCACAAATTCTCAAGAGAAATAACTACTTATACTTCTTTCTCTATGCCATACACTATACCGCAGTGTTTGTATGTATGTATGTATGCATGTATGTATGTATGTATCCCTGTCCTTTCTGGCGGCATCTTTATCATTCTTCCATATCTATCTTGACATATCAACAAGATAAGTCAACTCCCTAAACTTCTTTTCAGTTCTAAATTTCATATATTTATATAAAATATAAATAGTTTCTGACAAATTTCCCTTTATTTCTTCAGAGAAATATTTCTTAATTTATTTTAATAAAGGCATGACATTTTTTTTCTATTTTTCCGTTTTTCTTTTTTTTTGTTTTTTTTAAACACAGCCTACAAAAACATTGCCAAAAGTTAGCAATCTCTAGTTGTTCGGCGTCACTAAAAATGATTTTAAAAACTTGGCTTTTATTCGGTAGTTTTTTATAGACCACCGTCTTCTTTAATATTACGACCACTTCCAAAAATTGCTTTTCCAACCACTCCAGCCTACAGATTATGCTACATACGAGGCATGTCCAGTAAGTAAGTGTACTGAATGTTTGTAGGTTACAAAAATTTTTATTTGAACAAAAAAAATTACCTGGTTACATTAGTACATATGTAAGCTATTTTTCGACATAGTCACCATTCCTCTCAATGCAGGTGGTGAACCGGGGTACTAATTTTTTGATGCCTTCTTCGAAGTAGTTTCCCGCCAACTCCTTCGTCCACTTCTCCACCTCCTCCTTCACCTCCTCGTCGGTTGAAAACCTTTTTCCACCCATGTGCAGCTTCAAGGAGGTAAAGAGATAGTAATCTGAAGGTGCTTAGGTCAGGGGAATGCGCGGGATGGTTCAGGACATCCCATTTAAACGAGGCAAGCAGTTCCTTCGTGGCGTTGGCCGTGTGTGGTCTGGCATTGTCATGCAGCAGGCAGACTCCCTTAGTCAGCATGCCTCTTCTTTTGTTCGGAATCGCCCTCCGCAATTTTTTTAGGGTCTCACAGTATCTTGCAGAGTTGATGGTCTCCCCATTGAGGCATATATTCAATTAAAATTACGCCTTGACAGTCCCAAAACACGGACGCCATGATTTTCTTGGCTGAAATTGTGGTTTTGAACTTTTTGGCGGAGGGTGAAGAGGTGTGACGCCACTGTTGAGACTGCCTTTTGGTTTCAGGTGTGTAGTGTGCAACCCAAGTTTCATCTCCAGTAATGATGGAGCGGAGAAATTCATCTCCATGGAGTTTGTAGCGTCTCAAAAACTCTTGCCATTTCACACTTGGCGGGAGATTGGATTGACATTTTTCACGAAACGTATTGTCGCGTCGACAGTTCTCAACGTACTGACCTCGAACCGGTCTCGTTGCGGAGGGGAGGAATCAGGCTACAGGACAGTGTAGCCAACATGTCGAAAACTTAGCACTGAGCTTAACTTTACCGATAGATTTCTTTGTAAGTGAACAACAATATCTCAAAATTGAAAACGAAATCGCATAAAGCTTTAAATTGGTTATTAAGTTTTAGGTGTAACACCATTGGGGATCGGAAATGGAAGTTGATGATAAAAAATCCGCTGTTTTTCAATTTCTTATATTTTCTCCGTAACGATTTCTTTGTAAATCCGTAAACATCGTCCAAATATATATTCCATTCCTATCGCTTTTATTTGTAACTTCTTTATTTACTTTTTAATCCGGTTAAGAAGATATATTGCGATCATGTCAAATTTTGGAAATTTCAATTTATAACGGAAATACAAGTTAATCTAAGTATGAAAAAATGTTTTTTAACTAACAGTCTGTGTGTAGAGAAATATGTGTTTGTATTTATGTGAGCGTATGAATAAAAATTTTCAAAAACAAAAAAAAATCGCAGGACGCTTAAATATAATAATAATAATAATAATAATAATAATAACTGATAATAATAATAATAGTAATAGTAACTAATGACCTGAAGTTATACAATAAAACAATTGAAATCAACTAATTCAAATAGTTGGGATGTACATGCGGGACATTCAGATGGAGTTCGGCCTGGAGAAGTGTCGCACCCTTAGTATATGTCGAGGGAAAGCAGAGAATAATGACTTCGTAACGCCGGATAGAGTTGCTTTTGAAGCCATGGACGAACATTCTTACTATAAGTATGTAGGAGTGCAGCAATCTAAACGAACTGAGCACATGCGAATGAAGAAGCAGCTGAAGTCAGAAATGTCAAAGCGCTTGCAAACAGTTTTGAGATCTCAGTTGAACTTTAGAAATATGGTACGGGCAATCAACTCTTATGTCATTCCTACGCTGACTTATTCCTTTGGAATTATTTCTTGGTCCAAAACGGATTTAGAAGGACTTGAAAGAGGAGTGAGGACAGAAATGACGAAATACAGAATGCATCATCGGAATTTTGTGTTGAACGCCTCACTCTCCCAACGGCAGAAGGCGGTGCGGGCGGTCCCCATTTATTATGCACGGTCTGAGCATAATAAATCAGCACAATAGTCAAATATGCTCACTGAGAAGATATTTCTTTGACAGATGCGATGATAAATATCTTCATAGAGTTGTTTGCGGTTTGGATTTGCAATGGACGCCACTAAATCTGAGTGACAGATCGCCTCAAGCGAACGAAAGGGTCCAGGATGTGCCAGAAACTGTAAGAACATGGAAAGCCAAATCATTGCACGGGAAGTTTGCATATGACCGTGAACGGCCGAATGTCGACAAATCAGCGTCGAACGCATGGCTTAGGAACGGCGGACCTTTCCCGGAAACAGTGGGGTTCATGATGGCCATTCAAGACTAGGTCATGGCCACCAAATATTATAAAAGGCATATTATTAAGGACGCTGCAGTGACAGATGATGTCTGCAGACGGTGTCGCGAAAAACCTGAAACTATTCACCATTTCATTGGTGAATGTTCGGTTTTGGCTCCCAATGAATACACTAAGCGTCACAACAATGTCGCTAGAATTGTTCATCGAGAACTGGCGATTAGATGTGGTTTCTTAGAAGCCATGGCTGCACCATATTATAAGTATATTCCATCCCCAGTGCTGGAGGGCAGTAGATACCGCCTATATTATGATAGATCTGTTATAACTGACAGGAATGTTAATCATATTAGGGCAGATATCATCCTTGAAGACAAATTAAGGAAGGATGTAAAATTAGTAGTACATCGCTGTGCCCAACGCACATAATTTAAGTAAAACTGTTGAGGAGAAGCAAAGAAACTATGCCGAGCTTGGGGAAGAAATTACAAGAATATGGAGGGCAGAGAAAGTCGCGGTTGTACCTCTTGTCATTTCCACGACTGGAATTGTCCCCAAATGCCTATACCATGGTATCACGCTTCTCAATATTCATCCCAAATTAACCACTTATATTCAAAAGGCCGTCATTTTGGATACATGCCGCATTGTACGGCTATTCTTAAATAATCAATGAAAGTGTGCTTGGTACAACCCGCACCTTTCTTAAAAATAAAAATGCCAGCATTAGCTGAGAAAAAATATAATAATAATAATAATAATAATAATAATAATATGAAAGTAAAGTGAATTAATTATAGAATAACCTTTTAAAAAAAGAAAGAAATGATTCTAATAAAAAAAAATCTGGTGTGATACGCTCATACAACTTTCTGTTACTCCAGTTTTCAAAATTTATAACTGACAAATTTTATAGTTAAGTATACCAAATTTAATGAAATTCGACGGTGTTTTTTATGGAGAAAATCGCGAAAATTTAAAAAAACTGTACAGTAAAAACGCACTTCCGGTTTACTAATTTTCTTGAAACTCGGAAATTTGGCCATCTATTTATTTCTAATTAATTTTGTTTGGATGGTAGATTTGTATAATCAACTAGGATAGCACTTTAGAGAAAAACATAACCCCCACCCCACTCCCAAAATCCCCCTAAGAAGAAATGTTACAAATAAAAGTTGTAGCTCTTTATATGTGTAGTTCACATGCCAAGTCTAAAGAAAATAGTTGCGAGTCGTTTTGGAGAAAAAAGCAGAAAAGTGAAAATTACGTTCCAGGAAAAACGCACTTCCCCGTCATCCAATTTTTTCAAAATCCGAATTTCAACAACATATTTAATTCTAAATAATATGATTTTAGATGATAGAATTGTGTAATAAACTGAAATACCACTTTAGAGGAAACCATAACCCCACCCCTCCCCACTAAAAGTGCTCTTAAATGAATTTTCCGAGAGATATGTTTCAAATAAAAGTTGTAGGTTTTTGTATGTATAGTAGGTATCGTTAGTTTGTAGAAAATCGTTGGAGCCATTTTTGAGAAAATCGCGAATAAGTGAAAAAAAAAAATTTAGTAAAGTGGTACTTTCGGTTGAGGAATTTTGACAGATGACTTACTGTCGGATGCTACGGTGGTACATAAACTGAATATCAAATCTGAACTTTCTACGATTTTTCGTTTTTGAGCTATGCTGTTCACATACATACAGAGACCATTTGATAAAAAAACCATACACAAAACGGATATTTCCGGTGAAAACTCGATATCGAAAATTTAGCACGATTACAGTACTTCCTCTTACTAGGAGTAAAAGAAAGTAAAAAACTAACGATAAATAAATTGATGATAGCACTAAAATTTCTACTTTCATTTAACATTGAATGAACATAATAAATTAATTAGGAGAGAAAAAAATATGTAAATAAAAGTAAGCTTTGATTATATCACAAATGTAAATAGATTTTTAACAGATATATATAATTAAAATTTAAATTCATTAACAAAACAAAAAAGCCTCCCTTCTGAACCCAAACATTATTACCACTAAATAAATCAAAGAAGTATCCTTTAAAGTAAAAATCTGGTATGAAACTTGAATAAGACTTTTTATTACTGCTCGTTAATACTTCGTATTTTTGAAATTAATAATTTTCCTTTATACATTACAATTTATACATTTATTCATGGTTTTGCAAGGGCCAGAAGATTGAGATTGTTAATCAATATAAATATTTAGGGGTGTCTTTAAAGTCCAGTCTCTCCTTAAACAGCCACTTTACTGAAAAAATCTCAGCGGCTAAGGTGGGAATAAATAAAGCCTGGTCTTCTTTTATCTCCCAGAAGGAGATCCCACTTAGCATGAAATATCAGGTATTTAATTCAGTTTCGAGAGCTATAGTTTGTTTTGGAGCTCCAAATCTGGGGATCTCAGAATTTTGACCTTCTCGAAAAATTTCAAAGATACTTCCTTAAGAAGCTCTTTTCTCTGCCCTCCTGCACTCCGTCGTATATGCTCCATATAGAGACCGCAATAGATCCTCTTTTCCTGTATACTTTGAGACTAAATTTCAATTATTGTAACAAAATTGCATCCCTCCCGGAGTGGCGTCTCTCACGCATTTTAGCTTTGGAACTCATCAGGAATGGTGTGGGCTGCTTTAGACAATGGATAACACTAGCTCAGAAGTATTCGGTTGAGGTGGATTTCTCATTAGATAGCCGTGAAAAATGGCAAGAATATCAGTCAAAAATTCTTACAAAGATTAAAGATAGTTTTCGGGAGGAGTCTCTTAGGCGGGCCAGAGGTACAGAACGCTTTCTTTTGTATAGGACATTGGTGGACGTAAACTCTCAATTCGGACTCTTTTTTGGTGAAAATGCAAAAAATAAGTTATTATTAAATGATATGAGTTGGCTTTTTAAACTTAGGGGTGAACTATTACCATTGAGTTGCGTCCCTTGGAACCAAGATATAGACCCCCAGAAACTGTGCCCTCTTTGCTCCCATTGTGTTCAAGAAGATCTTTTTCACTTCTTGGTTGAGTGTCCGTCATTGACGGAGCTCCGATCTCGGTATTTGGGGAAATCTACCCTAACTAGTTGTCACATTGTTCATCTCTCTCTTCTTCGGAGTGTAGACCTCTTATTACCTTTACTAAACTGGCCTGGAATTATAGACTAAAACTTCTCAACTCTTAATTTCATTTACTGCTTATATTTACCTAATTTAGCACAGAACTGACAGCAAATTTGGGTCTATGATTTATTGTCAGCAATGTAATGAAAGGTTTTTGTTTGATTCATTTTAATTTTACTATTTTAGTGATTTCTTACTTTTCCTTTTCTTTTTAATAATTGTGATTATTTTATAAGCTCATCTTTTGTTTTTCCTTGTTTTTTCATTACCCCTTTGCTATTTACTGTATGACCGAACTATCTAAAGTGTTATCTATATATGTTAGCTATATAAAGTGTTGCTAAAGTTCATCTGTAGTTAGCATAAAAAAGCTGTTATTTAGTTTCGCCTTTTTTTCTTTTTTTTTTCTTATATTAGTGTATTAACATCACTCATATAAATCTTCAAGTAATTTATTTAACTGAATTAATTTCAATAAGCAGCAACTCCAGCAGGCGGCATTTGCCATGCTGTTTACCTTTTGTGTTTTACTACTTTGTATATATTATATTTATTATACTTATTAAATAAAGGTTATTAATAATATACATTTATTCTAACATAAATGTTGAGATGTAGGGGTACAAATACCTTACTCACTTACTAAATAGCTCTACAGCTCTATGTGAGCCTTGGCCTCCCTGACAACTTCGCACCATCTCTCTCTGTCCAACGCCCTCCTTTTCCAATCAGTCACTCCCAGCTTCCGCAAGTCGGCCTCCACATCCTGCATCCAACGTCTTCTCGGTCGCCCTCTACCTCTTGTACCCTCCATTTTGGAGAAAAGTAGTTTTTTTGGCATCCGATTGTCCGGCATCCGTACCACGTGGCCCAACCATTCAATTCTTCTTGCCTTTATGAATTGCACTATATCATTTTCTTGATACATCTCATAAAGCTCATTATTAGTTCTTATTTTCCACTCTCCCCTCACCAATGTGGGACCGAATATCTTTCTTAAAATCTTCCTTTCAAATATTCTTAACTGATTCACAGTTGCTACACAGAGGGTCCAAGTTTCCGCGGAATATGTCACAATTGGCCTTATTAATGTTTTATATAAATTAATTTTTGTTTTACGTGACAATAGAGAAGAACGGAATAGCTTCAAGTTGGCAAAATAAGCACGGTTTCCGGCCATGATCCTATAATTTACCTCGGGTACAATCCTATTTTCGCTGTTCAGCTCAGCCCACTAAGTATATAAATGATTTTATCTTCTCAAAAGAAAAGCCCTCTACTTCTAGTTTTTGGGCTACCGCAGAGTTGCCGGTTGGGCTTATGTTCATGTATTTTGTTTTTCTTTCATTTACTGCGAGACCAATTTTATCGCCTTCAGCTTTAAGGGTACGAAAAACCTCCTTTAATGAGCGAAAGCTTCTAGATATTATGGTACAAATACCTACCCAGGCAAAAATATAAAAGTGGTCACATTGTTAACAGTAATTTTAAACAAACATACCATTTGAAATTTAACATCGCAGATTCCTCAGAACCCCAAACCACAAAAAAACAGAATTTCATCCAGAAATATTTTTACAAAAGGAAAGTGATAGGCTTATAATATACTGGACCAGTTTATATCCTATGCGTCTAAGTCTCTATGGTACCTAAAAGGAACATCAATTTGAGGTTATTTAGTTTGTAACCTCATACAAACATTATGTGATTAGAGAATGATATGTAGGAGTGATTAGCAGTAAACCTCAAAAAAAGGTATCTTTTATTATGAAAAAACTTGACCCCAACAATTTTAGACGACCGTAATATTTCTTCTTACAAAAGTAATTTTTTATAATTTATAGTTTATTAGTACACTATCTAAATGCACTCGACAGCCGTACACTATTGAACTTTAATTAAATTTTGGATTATAACTAAATGGCAGAATTTAGAGCCAATTTCCATAACAGCTTAATGAAGGAGTGGGATTAGTGTTGATAGAATGGAGAATTGTATTAGGAGATTGCAAGTCCATTTCATATCTAGGTTTATGGGTTTACTTTAGGCCATACTATATATACTGGTGTGGCAGTATTGCTAGAATAATAGCAACTTTGTCAGGTGATAGCTGCAGTTGTCAAAAATGGTATACTTCGAATAATTCTTGTGATAGGATCCCTCTTTTCGGAAGAGAGGGATCCATAAGCAGACTAGAGTAGGAGAAACTGCATAAATACGGCAACAAGGCAGTATTCTGGGGTATACGAGTCTTATAGCAGTGTTCACTCGGCAGTCACAACGTATCATCCACCTTACTCTTTACCTCTCTACCATTCTCTGTTATTTTAGTGTAAAGTCCGCCTGGAGTCACTATTAGTGTAAAGTCTGTCAGACAGTGTTCAGCTAATTCCAGTTGATTAATCTAAACCAAACGAATTTATCTCCATCATCATACCCATTATAATCTTATAAATCTGTCTTTATTTTTACTTTCTCTTACTCCTAGTAGTAAGAGGAAGTATTATAATCGTATCAAATTTTTGATATCGAGTTTTCACCGGAAATATCCGTTATGAGGTCCCCTGAGTCCAAAAAAGTGGTTTTTCGCAAATGGTCTGTGTGTGTGGTGTATATGTGAACAGCATATCTCAAAAATTAAAAACCGCAGAAAGTTGAAACTTGATATTCCGTTTAGGTATCACCATGGGATATGACTGTACATTATCTGTCAAAATTGCTCAACCGGAAATACCACTTTACTAGTTTTTTTTTTTTTTTACTTTTTTGCGTTTTTCTCAAAAATGGCTCCGACGATTTTCTTCAAACTTGTTAAATCAACTACACATCCAACGAGCTACACCTTTTATTTGAAACGTTTCTCTGTTAAAATTCATTTAAGGGCAGTTATGGTGGAGTGGTGGGGTTAGGTTTTCATCTAAAGTGCTATTTTAGTTTATTCGACAATTCTATCATCTATATAATGTTAATTAGAATTGAATATGTTGTTGAAATTCTGAGTTTCAAAAAAATTAGATGACCAGAAGTTGGTTTATATTACCACTTTACTAAATGATTTTTTCACATTTTAGCGACTTTCTCAAAAATGTCACCGACGATTTCCTTGAAACCTATATAAACTAAACATACAATGATCTACAACTTTTATTTACAACATTTCTCTGGGAAAATTCATTTAAGGGCACTTTTAGGGGAGAGATGGGTTTTTCTTTTTTTTCTCTAAAGTGCTATCATAGTTGATTATACAGTTCTATCATCCAAAGAAAATTAATTAGAAATAAATAGTTTGCCAAAATTCCGAGTTACAAGAAAATTAGTAAACCGCAAGTACGCTTTTACTGAACAGTTTTTTTTTTAGTTTTCGACGAATTTCATTAAATTTGGTACACAAACTATAAAATTTGTCAATTATAATTTTGAAAACTGGGGTAAGAGAAAGTTGTGTGAGTGTTTCACACCAGATTTTTTTTTTTTTTAAATTTCATATTTCTTTTAAAGTTTACAAACTGGCAATAAAGATTTAATGTGTTTGAGTAGATGCGTGAGAGAGTTGTTGAAAAGGATTATGTGTGTGAATATAATCAAGAGAGAGAAATATTAAGAAATAAGTAAGAAGTCATCACTGTTTTAAAATAAATATATTATCTCTAAAGGAATTGAAATATTTCACAATCATAAGCTTATAAATATATGGAAACTTTAACATAGGGTTGAAAATGTGGCTGGGTCCGCAATGCTGGATAACATCCATTATTTTATCCGTCGTAGCATGCACATTAGATTTATTCCTGACCGGTTTCGGATATTCATCCATCGTCAGAGCAAATTCACCAAGTTTGTGTAGAGAGTTCACTTCAACTAAATGTTTCTGTAGACTCACACTTGTTGGTTGTATGTATGTGTGAAGGTTATAAGGTTATGTTATTAAATGTGTGTGTTTCATGATAAAGTGAAATTATTATAATGTGAAATTATCATGAAACACACACATTTAATAACATAATCTTATAACCTTCCCACATACATACAACCAACAAGTGTGAGTCTACGGAAACATTTAGTTGAAGTGAACTCTCTACACAAACTTGGTGAATTTGCTCTGACGATGGATGAATATCCGAAACCGGTCAGGAATAAATCTAATATGCATGCTACGACGGATAAAATAATGGATTTAACATAGGGGGTTAAAAGATAAAGAGTGACCTGAGTTCTCTGACCATCTCTTGTAACGGTGTCTTGTGTCTGGGTCTTTTGTCAAGGGATATCATTGAAAACTCAGATTAATAATAGTCTCTAACAGATTCTCTAACTTTATTTCATTGCACTAAAATTAAACTTTATTTTATGTTAAAATCATTAACATACTTTGGAAAATTCTTTCTATTTTTCCATTTGCTTCTTTCACTAGAAAAATATTGTTATAGATGAAGATCCGGTTGTATTTTCTCTAATCTAATCAAAAACCTGACAAGACGTTGAGTGAGCTTAATTTTAAAGGAAATTTCTTGATTAAATTGTATTAATTATGATGAAGAGAAAGTTATATGAATGTTTTGTTTTCAGATTCATATTATATAACAATAGATTTTATCTGTTAATATTTCTTTCAACTAACTAGATCTTTTCACAATTTAACCTGAACGCTCAAAAAATATATTACTTATATCGTATAAAAAATTCGAAAATACAAATCCATACACAATCTTACATACAACGGTATGAAAAGTGTAAATTGATGTAGGCCGTGTTGAAAAGAGGCTTCATTGTGTGTAGGAAAACTTGTTTTCTACGAGATGGGTGATAATTCAATAGATAATCCACAAACGTGATGGAAAACGGTGATGCAAGTAAAAAAAAAAAGAAAAAAAAGAAGATATTATAGGAGGCGATACAATGTCCATCCCCAGACAGTATTATTGATAGAAAGGTTCAACCCAAATCTTATTTAGGTCAGAAAAAAAAAACTAGGGCCCTTCTGCTACGCTAACAAAAGAAAACCAATCAGTTTTTTAGGTACTTTTTTTATTTTTTTATTTTTTTTTTGGACAAAGTATTGCTTTTAAAAAGGAAATATTTGGTAAAATATGTCAGTTTTGTGAAAATAAATGTTCATCCAAAATATATATGTGTTTCAGGGTCCGTTGAGACATAAAAATCTGGAATATAAACAATCATTGTTTTAACACTATTTTATCCTATATATTCTCTCACCAACTACTTAACAAATTTCCCCTTAAACTTAAAATTTTTTGGCAACATATTTTTACAATCCTTAATATTATAATAATGGCTGATTGGTTTTCTATCCAATGGTTGTGGTTAAATCACTCTACTAATGTTTGGTCACTCAGTGAATTTCATTCATGTAGACTGTATAGTGTATTAGAGAGAAAATATGGCAAAAAAATCATGAAAATTATGAACATACATAAAAAATTGAATTTATTATAATAGGTGGTTAGTAAGTGAATAGTTATATGGAATAAAGATCTGTGCTGAGGAGAGCCTGCGTATGGACTCTAGAAATAGAGAGATATGCATCTTCTCGGACAGCCAGGCGGCGCTGAGCGCTCTTCGGGCGTTCAGAATCACCTCCCCTTTGGTCAGGGAGTGTAGAGACTCCCTGGAGGCATTAGCCCGGCACAACAAAGTGCGGCTAGTATGGGTGCCGGGGCAATAAGGGGATCATGGGAAATGAAATAGCCGACCAACTGGCCAGGGAGTGAGCGAACACTCCCTTCCTCGGACCGGAACCTGTTCTAGGGGTGGCCAAAAGTATGGTAAGAGCGGCTCTGAGAGACTGGACTCGGAGGGAACATAACCGATACTGGAGGCTGAGTACTGGCGCGAAACACGGCAAAATGGTTATGCCAGAGCTGTGTGAAAGAAGGACCAGATACATCCTAGGTCTAAGCAGGTATCAGATTTCTCTGATAACGGGCCTGTTTACTGGGCATGGCAGGTTCAAAAAACATCTACACAAGGTGGGGTTAGTGGATGTACAGTCCTTGTGCAGACTGTGTCAGGAGGAGGAGGAGACGGCCTCTCACCTGTTGTTTGATTGCTTTGCAATCGGCAGACTGAGGTACGAGATCTTCTGCACGTTGAGACCGGAGGAAATCGTGCTCCAGGAGGGACTGGTGGGGAAAGTTCTGGACCTCATGAAGAGGGGGGCTTCCGCTACTAGATTTGAGAGGTTGGCACAATAAGCCTCAATAGGGAGGCTGCGGTGCCTGGGTTTTAGTCCCCCCCTGCAGCATTCTAATTCTAACTTCTAAGTGAATAGTTAACAGGAAATAGTATTTACGAAAAATAGCCGTCAGAAGAAGACGGCTTTCAATCAGATTGACTTCCCGTCTTCCTCACTCGTTGACAGCTTCCAAGGCTGCCCTGTTTTTTTTGTTTTTTTTTTTTTTTGTGACTGGAACTCTGGTGTTTTTTGCTGAGCTTTACGCAATGACCCAGCCAGTTAGTATACCCAGACTTACTGACAACTTGACGGCTATGTACAAGATGTACATAAAACTTAGATTGATTTATTTGTACGGAAATTTGTCTAAGACTACGTGAAAACTTGAATGTGTTAGTCTCTGGCCTTCTCGTTAGGACTTTTTTTTTTTTTAGAAGACAGTGTGAATGTAATATGAACTCGAAAATCTTTTTCTCACAAATAATCGTCGTCATTATTCAATGAAATGCGGAAAATCATTCAGTAAGATTGTAAATCACAAGCAACAATTTCGCATTCAAACCGCATTGCTTGAACTTGAATTTTTCGCCGAATTTAATTGCTTTTTTTTTTTTTTTTTTTATTATTAATAAAACTGTAGAACTTTGTTTGCATATAAAAGGACATTTATCTTATTATGCAGTCCTAAGATTCCCGCTTCAGAGACAAAAAAAAAACTTGGTACACAACCTGGTATGGAAACACTCATACGACTTGCTCTTACTGAAATTACATAGCTTTGATTGGTTGATTGATGATTATTACAGGCATACAAATTTTATATAAACTGCAAAATCTAAAATTATGTCTTCGAAGATTGAAGTAAATCGGTTAAGCCTAGAAATTAAATAAGACTTTACGTTGATTTTTCGCGAAAAGTTGGCTCTCTAGAATTTAGAATACAGCTGCCCTAATGACATAAATAGGTACCAACTCCAGTTGGGTACCATGGAAGCATCTACAATGTAGTAACCGGAGATTTGCATGCGAACACTTCGAATTTTGTTGAAGGTAGTGGGGAGGAAGTCCCGGGCCTAGCAACCTTTGATGGTAAATAGGTTGGCACTTGATATACTGGGTGACAGGGAATTCTAAAGGCCGGTACTTGTTAACTGATTCACAAGCTGCATTTACAGGCAATATTGCCAAATCATAAAGAGTTCAACAGCCCTCATCGGAGTTACCGATTGAAATTGGAAACCCTTGTTATACACAACATAAAAGGTGCTTTCCGCCCGTTGAGCATTATAGCAATGAGGCAGCTGATCGTTTAGCAACATATCGGAGCAGCGTAATCACAATTTTCTGGTATTTTAGAACCGTGCGTAGCATGCCAATTTATAGTGTTCCTGACTGGTTTTGGATTTTAATCCATCGTCAGAGCAAATTCACTAAAAACATACGAAAAACAAGTGTGAGTGTAACAGAAACTAAGTTGGAAGTGAACTCTCTACCGAACTTGGTGAATTTGCTGTGACGATGGATGAAAATCCGAAACCGCTCAGGAACACTATAAATATGCATGCTACGACGGATAAAATACCAGATGTTATCCAGCATTGCGAACTCATCTACATATTCAACAATCTTATTGGCCTATACCGCATTGTAACGCAAATAGAATTATTAGTGCCTCTGTTAGACTTAATTATTTATACGAACCAGGACGCGGTTGTGAAGAAAAGAAATGGAGCAGGTCAATACTCTAGAATTTGCCCAGTAGCAGTAGAAACTGTTTGAAGAGGGAGCATGATTATTTTTGTATACATTTCCATCGAATATGAGTGATTGAATTCGCGATCTACTCTTTGTGTCACATAGGAAGGGAAATAACGGGGAATCATATTTTTCGAGTGCCCGGCTTTCGAGCGACAAAGTAATTTAAAATGCTACATCTCGAAGCCAAACATATATTGGACTGCACAGGAAAAGTTGGCAGAAATACTTCCAAAGGCGCAGGGAAAAAAATTAATTTTTATTTGGAACATTTTGTTTTTTGAAAAATCGATTTTAGAGGTTCTGGGGGGGCGGGAGCGTTGATCTCAGGTTTCCCTATAAAGAACTGTTTCTGAGAACCCGTACATTTCTGTTAACATTTGGTAAAATGGAAGATAAAAATATGTTTAACAGAAATCCAAGTTTGGAGATAATCCATAGCGTAGAAATTATGACTTTAACACGATTTTTGCCAAAATTAGCTCCAAACATTTCCTTATTCGCGATATATAATTATTCATTCATAAAAGCTGAAAAATAACCAATCATTTATTACAATAAATTCAATCTTAAGAATATTTGCCATACAAAATTGTAATAAATTAAAAGTTATATGATTATTTTTATACCAGATTATTGTAATAAATAATGAAATTTGTAATAAATGTATATAAAACACCATCACGGACGAAATTATATTTTATTTTTGTATGTTAAACATTGCTACACCTGATAGCTTCAACTACAGCATTTCTGTTTCCTTATTATCCTTTCTAAAGGATATCATATCTGTTGCGAACTATATCCTATGTAGGCAATGACCATTCAAAGGATCCTATCTTTACAGTTCAATTCACTTAATACAGTTCAGTTAACTTCTGCATTTATTTTCCTTTAAAATGGTTATTTATGCAAGTGGGACTTTAATCTTGGATTTTTCTTTTGATTCCTTTACTACCTTTATAAATTGTATATACATTCTTTCTCTATATAATAATTTGATTTTTTTTTTTTTTTTAGAGGGGGGGGGAACTGGAATTCAACAAATGTTTCTTCAATAAAATATCTATTTCTATTTAAATTAGCAAATTATAATGGTAGACGTGATTTAAGAGATGATAAATAAAGCCCAACAAATCATCACGTTATAAAATCTTAAAAATTTTTACGTTCTCTTAAGTGGGCCCCTAGACGATCAATATTCACGTCAATATATTGCACAATAATATTGTATGGCCAACCCACACGGGGCAATGTTGTTATTGCACAATTCATGGCTGACACTTTTATAGTCAGCATGGGTATTCGGTTTAATTCCTTTCTGAAGTTTGTGCGCAACGAATTAAATTTTTTTTCACTAATTATGACTATCAACATCCGGATAGTATTCTCTATATTTAGAAAGCAACTGTTCGTACTGTTCATTTTTTTTTACCCTGTTGCTGTAATCTTTACTCTTGATATTCCACAAAGCGGTTAAGCTCCGATACACCTCGGTGCATTCTAAAATGAATTTCCTTTCTTCATCTTTTCCCTTTTGTAGCCATCTTTTATAGATAAGTTGATGAGTCCTCTTCAGACAAATGGCGTTATAGTGGGCAGGAGATAGAGGTTGTTAGTAGGTACAAATATTTAGGGGTTATACTTACGCCTAAGCTATCTTTCCATCCCCATGTTAAAGAGAAGGTATCTTCCGCTAAGCTAGCTCTAAATACTGTCTGGTCGGGCTTTGTGGCTAAGGACAAGGTTTCTTCTTCTCTTAAGTTCCAGTTATTTAACTATGTTTGCAGGTCAATTGCCTGTTGTGCAGCCCAAGTTTGGGGGTTTGAACGGTATGAGATACTTGAAAAGCTGTTGCGTTTCTTTATTAAAAAGCTGTATTCTCTTCCGTCAGTTACCCCGAACTACATGCTTTATGCGGAGACTGATGTTGATCTGCTTGTGGTTTTTACCTTAAGACTACACTTTAGGTACTGTCTTAGAGTTCTGGAGCTTCCTGCTCATAGATTGCCAAGGATTTTTGCTCAGGAAATAGTTAAAAGAAAAACTTATTGGTTTGAGCATTGGATTAACTTGGCCCGCGGACACTCTTGTCACATCGATTCCTCTGCTGACAACTTGAGTCTTTGGAAAAACCAGTTAGCAACCATGTTAGATAAGATAAGATTGGTGCATGGGAGGAGTCTGTGTTGTGCATAAGTACGTCCTCGAGGTTTATTTACTATAAACAGCTAGATATGAGCTATAAATTATTCTCCTTTGACCGCCAGTCCTCGTCATTGCATTTAAAAGAGATGAGGTGGTTATTTAAAATGAGAGGCGAATTATTATATTTAAATTGTACGCCCTGGGAGGATAAGGAGGAGATAAGAAAGAGATGTTCCTTATGTAACCTCAATACTAGGGAGGATATTGTACATTTTTTAGCAGTTTGCCCTATTCTCGCAGAATTTCGTTTACTTTACCTCGGAGAACGTTTACTAACTTTGCACTCTTTGCAAGCCCTTCTTAATGCTTGTAACTGTAAGGGGCTTATTAATTTTGCTCGATCTGCCTGGCAGTATCGGCACCAGCTTGTGCAGGAATTTAACTTTTGACTTGTGTTTTTTTTTATTAAAATATATATATAATTTATAATTTTTATTTTGGTTTGTTTTCCACGGGATACTCGTTTTTGTTTCTTCAATTTTTCGCTTAATTTGTTCTATTAATATTTCTCAGTAACCTTTTCATCATTAATTTTAATATTGTATAGTTTCAGAATAGTTTTTACTTTTTCAGTATTTTGTATTTATGTATCTTTTATTTTATTTGCAGTATGAATATATTTTTTTTTTTTCTCATGTATTACAGTAAACAAGAAAATATCTTTTATTAAAGGAATAGTATTTTTGATAAAATGTTTTTAACATCTTTCTCCGGCTGATATATAATTCCAAGCTGTAAATATTATGTATTAATCTTTCTGAATGTAAAATTTTTAAATAAAATATTATTATTATAAGTTGATGTTGACACCAATACTGTCAGGACAAGACTGAACCAGATTGCGCAATACTGGCCTACAGACGATGCAATATTTATTAGATTGCACAATAAAAATCAAACTCTTTTTGATTGACTCAATATATTGCGCAATCTTTTAATGTGGTCTACAGACGGTCAATATTATTGTGCAATATCAATTCTTATGCGCAATATATTGATGTGAATATTGATCGTCTAGGGGCCCACTTTACTTTACTCCTACTATAAGAGGAAGTATTTACGATCTTGTCAAATTTTTGAAATTCAGTTTTTACTGGGAAATACCATAATAGCTCTAGAAAATTTAATTGGTTCTCTTAATTCGATAGCCTACTCACACAAAATTGTGTCAAATTCCTGTTCCATTCTGAAACAGATCCTGTCCTGTTTAAAAAAAATCAATTACACCCACACTAAATAAATTTAAACAATTTCTGAGTAGTAATGATTCGGAATCAATGTTCACAGCAAAATATAATCTCTTTTATAGTAATCTATTTCGTGTGACTTGTAATAAAGAGCCTTTCATTAATCTCAACTTGCCTTTTTAATATAGTAAGCGTGTTCACTCAGTTGAGGCTGTCTGGCAAATATCAGGTCAAAATAACACATTTACGAATATCGGTTATATTATTAAACCTAACGAACTATGTTACAATATGTAATTATAACGTTGCTGAAGACTTATTTCATCTGATTGTTGTCTGTCCAATCTATGAATCTCACCGTAAACATTATATATACCACAAATTGTAAATTCAACCTCATAGCTGTTTTCTAATATATTAGCCATTAACATTGTGTAAGAAATAAATGATTTATATAATTATATTGTTAACTGTTTGAAGATTAGATCATTTATGTCAGGGTGTAGTGAGGAGATGTTGGTTGTTGATGATGATAGATAAACACCTTAAGATTTGGTTTAAGATATATAATTGATATATGTATATATATATAACTGACTGCCAACGACTTTACACTTTAGAGTTTAGTACTGAACTGAACTGACAGACTGACGTGGCTAAGTGATATGTACGGAGTGTGAATCAACAGAATGATGTCTGATGTGTAAGACTGAATTGAACAGAATCATCCCTCGACTGTCTCTCTCATGTATATATATATATACTGGCCGAGCCTCTCCTCTCTGTGCGAGAGGGGCTGTTTCTCTCCGCTAGAGTGGATGAGTGGTGGGGGTTCACTGGTTCACTAAAACCCCTACAATTTATATTAAATGAATGGATTAACTGTTTTATAGGATTCATTGTATATACCAAACTCTTTGTATGGGGTTTTCCTCACAGGCATTTATTATAAAATAAATAAAATAAATAAATACTGGGAAATATTTCTTTCGAAGTCCCCGGAATAAAATAAATATTATGGTTTCTGCAAATAGTCTGTATTCTGTGTGTGAACAGGATATTGCAAAAACGAAGAATCGCAGGACACCGCCCCAAACTTGATATTCCTTTTAGGTATATTACGACCGCAGCTAATACGAAGGTTTCGGACAATATCCATCAACCGGAAGTGAAACTTTATTTATTCAGATTTTCGCGATTTCTGAAAAACAGCTCCAACGAATTTTCTTTAAATTTCGTATATATCTACACTCATAAAGATTTATCACATTTATTTGTTACATTTTCCAGGGAAGAATTGATTTTTTTTGGGGAGTTCTGAGAAAACATTACCGTTATATTTTCCACTGAAGTACCGCTTCAGTACAAAGTACCATTTCAGAAGGTTTGAGTAACACCTACAAAAGGTCTAAATATAAATAGATACTATACGTATTGATTGATTTCAATTTCATTATTGAACTATTTATTCAAAATTTATAGTTTCCAAAACGAATAATTTATTTTGTTATTTATTATTGTTTTTTGAAACAACATTAAAATTTAATGTAAATAAGTTTTTGTTTGAAACATAAATGTCGGACGAGGTAATTAGCAACAGCTGGTACATTCCAGTATGATATTCCATTTAGCCCATCTGACTGCCAAATACAGGAGATCTGTTGTGGTTGGTCGCCGCTTATTCATACATTTGAATGGCTTGGCTTTTTTTTTTTTTTTTTTTTTTTTTTTTTGTATATCCCTCTTTATAATCTAAAACATTAACCTTTAAAAGTGTTTAGTTATTAAATTTTCTTTTCATACTCGTATGATTATAGAGTTAAGTATGTAGTCTTATGAAATCATAATTAAATCTACCTTTATTATTTTAGTTATCTTATTAGGGTTGCGGAATTTTACGGGGTCAGAAATTACTAGCGTGGATTTAATTATTACATAAAAAAAAATCTGCTTGGAATATGTAATGGCATCCAGCAGAGAGAAGAGAGACTCTCTCTGGTTAACAGAGACTACTCTCTGACTTAGGCAGGCTAGAGTGGGAGAACCTGTGTATATAAGCCAGTGAAAATCTATCTAGAGGATATCTATCAGATACAACCATACATCGCATCGTGTCATATCTCTACTCCCACCTTTTATTTTATCAGTTTCATTATAAAGTCCAGTGCAGTTAAATGTAAACTTATAGCTACATTATAACAGATTCTTCATATCTCGTTCATTCAATCAAACCTAATTTCTCTCCTCAACAACTACATTATAAATAGAATAGAATGGGGGAGTGCTCTCCCAACGGTCCACAATCATTGCGCCCCATAAGGATCTGTTATGAAATCTTTCAGTTAGCTAACATTAATCACCGGCCAGAATTTAAACGCAAGATTTGTGGTCGCAAGAACGCCCCACCAAAATGCTGCTTAATAGTTGCTTCTATCTGGCTATTTGCCGCTGCGATTCAACGCTCAGTTAGTGGAATCTCGCTGTTTCTAGGTCTCAAGACATAGTACGATGTCTCTACCTTAGTAAAATGAAACCTGCAGTGACCACTATCAGCCATTCTTGAGCTTACAGTGCTCATCTCAGCAGACCCTTCATAACTCTTAAAACCCTGTGGCCCTGATTCAGCTTTTTGAGGGGGTCCTCTATTGGAAATCTTTCGCTTATCTTTAGTTTTCTGATTCGCTACAAATCCATGCAATACAAGCTGATTTTGTTACTATCCTGATAACACCACAGAAAGATTCAGGGCCCATAAACAGCTCTATTTATATCTTCCTAAGCCAATTCGTTCGCTTTCTCATTGCCCACATATCAAGGTTTTTATTAAATAAGCTAACTGCTGACGAATATAAAAAAATAAGCAAATAAATGAATTGACAAAATTGTAAAAACTAAAAATCTTGTACCTGGAAATTTAGGCCTATATATGGATAATTCATTACCACAAAAATTATTTTTAAGTGGGTGGATTTGTTGAATTTAACTCTACGGATGGTTAATAAATTTTTATTATTTATTGGAAATTAACAGTAAAATATTATCTTCTACCCCCCTAACCGTTAAACCTATAATTTGATATTGGTTTGCCTGAAAAGGTAGGCATTTTTTTTTTACTTATTTTAATGACCCATTTACGAACAATCATGACTAAAGATACAAGACTATCAAGGTAATATGTGATAATTAGTCAGGAAAACATGAGGTCACTATTTGTATAGTTATGATTGAATTTTCGGCATAATAAGAGAGAAAATATAAAATTTAAATATAAATAAAAAAAAATTAATAAATAGGAATGAATAATATATAACCTTAAGCTATTATTCAAGATAATAATAACATTATTATTACAGTTGATAGGTGTCATAAAAAAGAAAAGAAATTTTATAATAACTATGTAATTCAATAATGTTCATATTGAATTTAATTTAAAGTTAGAATTTAATTCAAAATTAAAATTAAATTTCTACAATGTACATTTTAATCTTGAGTTCCAACTTTTTATGGCGGCTATGTAATGATTTCACCCAAGAAGGGGGGCGGCCCTTCTTTTGTATCACCTGACTGGTGACGTGATATTTTAATATTTGTACTAGAATTTCGTTATATAATATTCAAACCAAAGTAATATGCATTGTAAAAAGAACATCTATAGTCTTCAGGATTTATTTTAATATTATTATAATTTGAATTATTTCATCATGGGCAAGAAGGAATAAGAAATAAATAGGGCATTGTTAATAACAACGGAAATCTTTATGCAAAACAGCTGTCACAAAGCTTGATATAAACCCTTCTCTCATGCCTTGGAACCAGTAAATAGTTATGGTGGACGTAATTTTAGCAATTGTCATATCACTCTGATCTCATGCTGTAGGAATTCTCTTTCATGTCCTTTATTGTTCTGTTTGTATATTAATATTAGTATAAATGATTGTAGTTGTGGTAGTCTAATTTCGATTCAAACAGCGTAACAAAAGTTGCTGACTATGTTTTAGACTAAGTCAGCCTTAAACTTGGCTGAAGGGATAACTCCTAAGTTTTGAAGATAACAGAGAATTAGCTGTTAGCTGTTTTGCGGATTTACCGATTTACTTTGCTCCTCACGAACATCTAATTCCTCTTTAATTCTTTCTTATTTTATACCAAGGGAAAGCTCTTAATTTTCCTCATCCATTGATCAGAAAGTTTTTTTCTTTTTTATTTCAAAATTTTGTTTTTCATTGTTTGGAAACAAGGATTTAATTGTGAGCTTATCTCTTAAGATTTGTATTATCTCTAGAATAGAGTGTATCACTTCTGTATGGGAACTTTGGGGTAGAATTGATATCAGTGTTGTTTTTGTTGTTGAAACTTCAATTTAACGACAAATAATAAATCTACAACATAATATAAGTTATAAGGACAAATTTTAATTAATCAAAATTAATACATAATCAAAATATGTACAAATTACAGTGATACGCTGGTCCTGTTATTTTCTCAGTCTGAGACGTGGAGTACACGATGGTATTCATCTAAATATCTCCACTCCACACTGTACAGCTTTCATGAGCCCATTTCTGACGTGTATACAACACATAACCCAATCGTCTTGATTTTTTTACTTTCTCTTACTCCTAGTAAGAGGAAGTATTGTAATCGTGTCAAATTTTCGATATCGAGTTTTCACCGGAAATATCCGTTTTGAGGTCCCCTGAGTCCAAAAAAGTGGTTTTTAGCAAATGGTCTGTGTGTGTGTGTCCGTGTGTGTGAATGTATGTATGTGAACAGCATAGCTCAAAAACGAAAA